>JBBPKY010000109.1:0-47088 GCA_038089495.1 Xerocomellus dryophilus
TGGAAAGCCAAGAGTGGGAGCTTGATTTGATACACTCACATGTTAGGGCCCAGGTTAGATGCGGTTAGGGGTTATCGACTTTAGTGAAAAACATGCAAACATTGGGACACTTTTTTGAGCCACTGTAAGTAGCCAGGTATAGACAAGAATGACTAATGGTAACCCCTTCTGATAGAAATCACATGGAATGGTGTGGGAATTTACAAAAGGATGAGATAAATGTGAAAGGAATTGAAGAGGAGGAGACAGTGAGTCCATTAGTAAGAGAACATACCAAGGAGTACAATGATGCGCAAAGAAAGGAAAAGAGGTATACACCCATTGCAAGAAGATGAATCATAACATTACCCCCTTTGTATAATTGAACCCCAGGTTCGATCAACACTTCTCTAGGGTGATTTGTGTCTGAATGACAAAGAAGACCCAAAGATATTGGTGGCCTGCTCAGGGGAAATGACCTCAAGTGGGAAATCGTCAACAAGATGGCCTCCTGTATTACAATTTCCACAGATCCGGATAGGACAGAATCTGGAAGTGTGTTCCCATCAGCTGCAAATATCACATTGTGTAGTAAGACTAGTGGACTGAGGGTGACCTGGAGTAGAAAGGTGACAATGTGGGCAGATGTAGTGGGGGCAGTCCTCTCAGTAGTGACCTCGATTATGACACCAAAAGTACTCTATAAGAGCTGAAGCTGGTTGATATGTGATGGAAGTGGAGAGAAGGCACAAGGGGGCAGAGATGACTGGGCGGTTGTCACTGATATGTACAATAAAGGACTGGTTGCAAGTAACGGTGTCTTCATCGAGGCCATATTTCAGGTCAATGGCAGTGAGGGATGACAAGGTGTTTGAGGGAGTAGAAGACCAGATTTGGAAAGAAGAGGGAGGAAGGGAGAGCTGGGTGCAGGGATAGGAAGAGGAGGTGGGGAACCAGGGAGTTCAGAAAAGGTGAGGTATTGATCATGTTGCTCCATGGTCATTGCAAGGAAGATGCATTGAAATATAGAATATAATTGGGCCAGGAGTATCAGCTCAATAAAGGAATGGAAACCATGGAGGTGTAGGATGGTAAGGATGCAATTGGGGAGATTTGCGATAAATAACTGAAGAGGAACTGCAAATTCATTAGGAAGGTCTCGGGGGGTTGCTAACACATGGTATCACTGGGTGGTGATGACATTGTAAAAGAGCCGGACTAGTTCTTGAAAAATCAAGTCTTCATCGTATAGAGGGAGGTCTTTCATGACACAGAGGAGAATGGAGTTGGTGATGATAGTGGCATTGAGTAAATGGGCAGCTGAGACTTGTAAACAAGTTGGCACCACATGTTGCAAATGCAAGGGGGAAGACAAAGGCGAGGTAGAAAGAGAAGAAGATATTGAAGAGGAAAGAAATAACATAGTAGTCAAATAGCAAAGTAAAGATCATTTACTAGGGGGGTACCCCAATGAAGAGACACTGCTTTCTAGGAGGGAGAAAGAGAGAATGGGAGATAAAGAACTAGGAGATACTATAAGACTTTTTATACTCAGAGAGGATAGCTGGGGCATGGAAGAGATTTCTTTCAGGTTCCCATGTATTTTTGAATAAGGGGTAACCTTTCCATATGGTCAGAAACTTACGTCAGCCAGGGAAGGCCCCTGTGTGAGATGATGTGATCAACATCATACTCTTTTTCTGCTTCCATAATGTCAGAAGGAGGTTGGAAGAAGGAGGGACCATGTGCTTTGGTTTGGCAATAAGAAGATAGAAGGGAGGCATGGAATATATCATGAATTTTCCATGTGGAAGGAAGGTGGAGTTTGTATGTGAGGGGAGATACTGTAGTACCTGGACTATTTTGAATTGTCTGTGCCATTTGGGCACAAGTTTCCTAGATGGGTAAGGGATGTGGAGGTTGGTTGCTGTTAACTATACCTTATTTCCAATTTTCCAAGGGGGGAACCTTTTGGCTGATTGTTCTATCATGATCCAACAGGCAGTCTCATGTGCTGCCAAGGCTGCTTTTCAAGTGAGGTCTAGAGAGGATAAATAACTTTCCAGAGTGGGAATAAATGTTTTTTCAAGAGAGGGGTAAGCACGAGGTTCATATCTGAGGAGAAGAGAGAACAGGGAGACCTTGGTGGAGCTGTGAGGAATGGAATTGTGTTGGAAGTCGGCTGACATTAGGAATTTAGACCAGTTGTGTGGGTTGTTGGCACAAAAGATCCAAAAATAAGTCTTAACTTCCTGGTTGGTCTGTTCTGTCAATCTGTCAGACTGAGGGTGGTAAGCAGTGGACAGGTGAACATCATATTGGAGGATGTGGGCCAACCCCTTGGTGAATGCGGAGGTGAACTGGGGGCCTCAAGCTGAGATGAGTGTGTTGTGGAGTCCAAATCTTCTGAATACATAGGTAAAAAAGAGTTGGGCAATCCTGTTTGCATCAATTGTTTTGGAACAAGGACAGAGGATTACCCCCTTCATAAGGCTGTGGTCAACCATGACCATTGAAGAATCATGACCAGTGAAGGGGCTACATCAGTGATAAGGTCGACAGAGAGTTGTTTAAACAGTAAGGCTGTGGTGGACTTAATGGGAAAGAGCAGTGGTGTGGTGGGATGGGTGATAACTTTGTTTTGTTGGCAAATGGCACATCCAGTGACGAAGTTATTGACAAAGGTGGACAGTCCCAGCCACCAGAAGTCACATTCGAGGATAGCTTTGGTGTGGAAACCACACAGATGGCCCAAGAGAGGGAAAGAGTGGATGGAGTGAAGGAGGAAAATGTATGTGGTTGGTGGTACATATAGACACCCTTTGTAAAATATGTGGCTGTTGTCAAAGGACCAGTCTACTAGAAAGGGTCGGAAGAATAGTGCGAAACCCTCCTCAAAAGCTTGGAGGGCATGGATGACAAGGGGATTGGAGGCCAATGCAGCTTTGATGTGGCTTGTGAGGGTGAGGTTGAGGACATTAATGACAGCAGGTCTAGAGATAATGGCAGCTTTGACATTGTTAGCAGAGGTATCAATGTGGTCTTGTTATGATAAGTCATCAGCTGGGGCCAGCTTCACACCAGGAAGGGCCTTCCAAACAATGTCAAAGTTCTGGAGAAATAGAGACCAACATGCTTGTCAATTAAACAATTTCCAGGGGTCTTTGATATAGGACAGGTTCTTGTGGTTGGTAGTAATAGTTACAGGGTGGAAGATTCCTTGGACATACTGGCACCATTTGATAAGGGCTAGGATAATGGCCAGGAGCTCTTTGTCATAGATATCATAGTTTTATTCAGCCGGGGCAAAGATCCACAAGTAGTATGCACAAGGATGAAGACCTCCATTGGTGTCAGCTTGGAGAAGGATGGCTCTGGCTGCAAATAGAGAAATGTTAGTCATGATGGAGAAAGGATGAGAGATGTCAGGGATGGAGAGGACTGGACCTGAGGTGAAGGTGTTCTTGAGGGTTTTGAATGCTCATTGTTGAAGGGAGATCCATGCCTAAGGTTGATCTTTCTTGGTCAGAAGATTAAAGGGGGTGATGATGTAGGAGAAGTTGGGAATGAATTTGTCATAGAAATTCGCAAAACCTAGGAATGAGCAGATGCCTTTTACAGAGGCCAGGGGTTTCCATTTGTGAATGGCAGAGAGCTTGGTTGTGTCCATCTTGGCCTTTCCCTGACCAATGATCATGTCCAAGTGTTCCATCTGTGGGACATTGAAGGTGCATTTCAAGAGTTTAACAGATAAGCCATGTTCTCATAGCTGGAGCAGTATGCAAAGTGTGCATTCATGGTGGAGAGAGATGTTGTTCTGTGTGTGTATCCCAAGGTCATCCATGAAGATCTTGAGCCAACGTTCGGCGATCATATTGACAATGACATGGTTCATGAACAACTGAAATATGGAGGGGGCATTGCAGAAACTAAAGAACATGGCAGTGGGTTTGAAGAGCCCAAAGGGAGTGATGAATGTGGGCTTCCATTGGTCTTCTTTCTTGATATGAATGTTATTGTACCTCCATCACATGTCGGACTTTGTAAAAAGAGTGGAGTTTTTCATGTCATTGATGAGTTCCAGAATTAAGGGGAGTGGGTAGGTGTTGTGAACAGTGTGAGAGTTCAGATGTTGGTAGTCCTGGCAGGATTGAAGGGATCCATCCTTTTTTGGGATAAAGAAGAAGGAGGGTGCTTGCAGGGATTTGAGCGGGATTATTTGTCTGGTCTTAAGATGTTCGTTAATGAACGCCTTACAGGTTTCTTGTTCCTTAGGATTGAGTGGGTAGACCTTCGCAATCTTAGGAGTGAACAAGGGTTCAAGTTCAATGATATGGCCATATGGGCAATGTGGTGGAAGGTGGTCATGGGTCTCTTTGGAAAATATGTTCTTGAAGTCCCTACACCATTCAGGGAGGGAGTGTTCAGAAGATTTTGCTTCTTGTGCCAGTTGGATGGAAATGGTGATCTTATTGAGATGTTCACAGTATGGTCCTGTCAGAGGGAGGTACCTACTAGGAGACTCAACATCCTGAGGTGAATATTCCATATCAACATCCATTCCAAGCCAGTGGAGTAGATATCTCTGTGGAGAGAGGTCTTCATCATCATAGGGGGATAGGTTGGGAAAAGATAGGATGGTTTTCCTCCAGTCAATATGTGGGCCCTTGGCTCTTAGCCATGGCATTCCTAGAATGATTTGTTCATGGCCAATGCTGACGATCATCAACTCAAGGTTCTCAGGGCTTTGGAAAAGAGCAAGCTGAGTTTGGTCTTTCCATAGAATGATTTCCTTTTAATTGGTAGTTCTGTTAACATTGTACTCATGGATGGATTGGGGAAGTTTCTTTAGAGGAAAGTTAGCATGGGCCAGTAGTCCATGAAATTTCTGGTAGCACCAGAGTCTATGAGGGCAGTGGTTTCTATGGTTTGTCCTCCTACAAGTAGCTTGACAGGAAAATGTAAGGTTCTTTCATTGGCAGAGGCTACAAGTACATGGGAAGGAGTCTGAGAAGGCAACGTCGAGGCAGCTTCTCATTTCAAAAATCCAAAGTGGTAAAGAAGAAAGAAATTTCCTCCTTGGATTCCTCATAACACATTTGGAGGACCTGTAAGATCACTGCTTTATTCTTTCCCTGGGTCTTTAGGGAGTTGATGAAGGTTTTGATGGCAGAGGGAGCATGAATGGTGGTGGATGTGGACATTGTGGGAGGGGTGGTCTTGGTGGAGTGAATGTTCTGGGAACAGGGGGTGAACTTGGGCATAGTGATGTGGACAGAGTTACATTGAGTAGCATTATGTCTGATCTTCCTGCAGTGGAAGCATTGTCCTTCCTTAATGTGTTTGGTGTGTTTGGTGGGAGTGAGTTTAGACAATATAATGGGGTTGATGTCCATAGCATTGGGGTCACGTGTTTGGCAGGGGGTGTGGAACACGGCAGGAGATCTTCCTGTTCTGAGCATGAGGATTCTCATCTTTTGGGCATGAAAAACCTTGGCTTGTTTGATGCACTCTGCAATGGTGGTGGGGATTGAGGACATGGAGAGGATCATAGTTGCAAGTTGTTGGTTGAGCCCTAAAGAAAACTGGTCAATGAGGGATGACATTGTTGGTGATTTCTGCTTTGGCAAACAGGTTCTGAAATTCCATAAGGTACTTTGGAAGCTATTGTCCATGATCCCATCCAGGTGTTTGGACAACTTCTGTACAAGTTTAAAGAGGTCATAATGGTCAGTGGCCTTGAGGTCAAATGGACAGAAAGTGAAGGTGAAGTTCTCAACAAACTTTTCAAAGGTTTTTTCCTTGACATCAATGGCCACATTGTCGAGGGTGTCAAGCTAGTTTTCAGAAAATTCAATGCCACATTAGGGTTGACTTTGAAATAAGCCTTCATTACTTTAATCCATTGCATGCATCAATGGGTTCTCTGGAGAAATCAGTGGGAAGTGCCACTTTGAGTTCTAGGTTTGAGGTAGACATGGGTGTCGAGGGTATAGGGTTTACTGGGGGTGTATTCTGTGAGGTTGAGGTTACTGGGGTATTACTAGGAGCTGGGTGAGGTGATTTAGGGGATACAGTGGTGTGTGGGTTTCTTTGTCTGTGTGGTTCTGGGATTAAGGGTTGTGCTGGGGGTAGAGTTTGTTCCTCTTTGTTGTCAGAGTCGTTGTAAAGCCCGTAGGCTTTTCTCAAGATGCATTGGTGTGCAATGGTAATTGGTGATTGGTCCTACTCCTAGATAGGAGGAACAGGGAGGAGATTCTTGATCTTTTGTTACACAAGACATACCCTTGGGGGTCGAGCGTACTCTGTTGTCTTGAGGGAGGTGCTTACAAAGAGACACAATGTCCTTGAGGTGTCAACAACAAGGAAATCAAGACTTAGGAAAAGGGAACAAGAGACTAAGCGATCAGCTTAGAATGCAAGAGTACACATATATTACACAGATCAAGAATGAGTAGTAAGGTACAAGCAGTGGTGTACTTATACCAAGAGATGCATAAATATTGAACTCCATGGAACAGTAAAGAACAGGATATGGTAAGAAGTAACACATAGCAGATAGGAGAGAATCAGCTAGAAGGTGGAAGCTGTCCATTGTAAGTAGCCAGGTGTAAATGAGAATGACTAATGGGAACCCCTTCTGGTTGGAATCACATGAAATGGTGTGGGAATTTACAAAAGGATGAGAGAAATGTGAAAGGAATTGAAGAGGAGGAGACAGTGAGTCCATTGGTAAGAGAACATACCAAGGAGTACATGGATGCGCAAAGAAAGGAAAAGAGGTATACACCCATTGCAAGGAGATGAATCATAACAACAGCTCATCTAGATCCATCCACAGATTAGGGCCAGTTTCATATCAGAAAGCCTCACAGTTTTTGCCCAGATGCACAAGATTGTACTGTCATAGTCTCTTTTCCACTACTACATATCACCATTCCACACCTAGCATGTTCTATGTACATAGATATGCACCGAACTTTCCATCTTTTTTCTTCCACATTCATAGAGTGAAGCATTAACATGCTGACTATGGGCAGAGGCATACTTGTATTATGTGAGTCATATTATATATGGTAAATATAGTCATTATTTTTATATGCAAAGAAAGCCAAACTCTCAAGCAAACATACCATAGTATATCTGCAGTTTCTAGCGTTTTCAAGTCTAGAAGGGCACAGGAAAATTCCAAATGAGGCTCCAGAATAGAATCAATGGTTATGAGACTGGAAGGGCCTGGAAACACTTCAGTATGTAACCTGCATTGAATCTTGTGTATGTAGGATCAAGTTGTTGAACATACGCGCTATAAGCACTAGTAGAGTAGTACTCACTATACGCGAATGTGAGAACTACTGCATCTGGTACTCGTTACTAGTTAGCGCATACAGTACTATATACGGAATGTAGTTCACACGTACCATTCCTGTATATGTACTTTGAACTCAACCATCTGAGTTCTAATACAACTTGTTCTACTACCACTACTGTACGTTCAGTAAGGTGAGCGGTGACTCCAGTCACTCTGCATATGACACTACTATGTAGGAACAGAGTCCCTCTAAAGGGCTCTTGGATCAGAAGACCCTTCAGGGTTCCTGCTGTCCATCTAGTTCAACAGGTTATGAGCCCTGCCAGTCTTCCTGGAACGCTCCCTGAACTCGCGGTTCCATGATGTGCTATATGTGCTCTTGGACATTCCTTAGAAGCGTTTTACACACTCTCTGGAAGAAGCGAACGTACCGCAAGGTAGCAGCGCTATAAGTGCGCTACACCTCTGCCACAGTAAAATGCACAGAGACTTGCATGAACATAGAAACCCTTGATGGGGTTGCTATGTCGGTACGATGAGGCTCTAGCTGCACCCGATTCCTCTTTAACGTTGAGTATTCAATTCATTCGATATGATACTGACGCGCTATCATCTAGCACTCCCACTTGTACCAACATTTTTATCAGAAATGTCTTTCTCCTCCGCTACCAACGTCTTCAACCAGCTCCCTGTTCTTACCGGCACCAACTACAAGGATTGGGCTGCACAAATGCGCCCCTACCTTATGTCACAGAACGTTTATCGCGTCATCTCTGGAAAGGAGACGGAGGACGACATGAAATAAGATGCCCACAATGAGAAGGCCATCGGGATGATGATCCTGAAGATCTCTCCCACTCTTCGCCAGAAATGGCAAGAGGTTGAGAAGGCCGCCAACATTTGGAACGGCCTCAAGAATCAATTCGCGACTCCATCGCTCACCCTCGTCTATGGCGAGTTCAAGAAACTTATGGATGCTATCATCCCCGCCAATAACCATCCCGCTCCCACATTTGCGGTGATCAACAACCACTTCGCGCTCCTTCGGAAGTACAACTACCCCGTCGACGATCGGATCCAGGTCATGATCACCATGGCCAAACTACCCCCCTACATGGACGTCATGATGCAGCTGTTGAATCAGCGGTTGATTAAATCCACCAAGGACGTGGAGGTCGATGAGACCACCACCACCACAAGGGCGGGCCCTAATGAAGGAGATGACCCCATCTCCACATCAATTATGCGAAAGGTGAAGAAGCTTGCGCCTCCACCCACTACCATGGCGGAGTTAGAGGCAGCAACTATATTGGTGTGGCAACAACACACACAGCGCAGGCTGGCGAAAGCCCAGGCCAATAAAATAAGTGCAGTTAAGCATAAGGGGAGAGACCCCAATTTTACTCATCAGCAGCAGCAGCCGTTGTCTTCGAACGACAAAGGCAAAGGCAAGGAGGCCCAGAAGGGCAACCAAGGTCCCCAAGATGGGGATAAGAAAAAGAAGAGGGGCAAGCGCTCCGCTGAGGGTCAAGCCAAAGCGGACGCACGGAAGGCTGCGCACACTGTGTCAGCCACCTCCGCCTCTTTCGCCTTTTCCTCCTTCTCCCCAGCGGTGATTTTATCCCCCACCTCTACTTCATTCATGTCTCCACCTGCCAACCCTCGCACACTTGGGCACACTCCCGGCACTGCTCAATATGGGGAACCTGTGTTTCCCCAAATGAAGCGCACAATCTCCTTCGCCCACAACTTGGGCATCACCCCCACGCCTGAAATGGTGCATACACTGGAACCAGTCGCAAACTGGGACCACAAATTCGACGTCCATCTGCCTGGACCGTCCCCCAACAAGTGCCCTCACTTAATGGAGCGCATTGACACCTCAACTCCAGTTGCTTCCATCGTGGAGCTTCCAGACAAGGAAGAGGAGTCTGTGTCGATGGGGGAGGGGACCAATGACTACCTCGACGACTTCTACGATAAGTACATCTATTTTGACATGGCCGAGGAGCTCAAATTGAGGTTAGTAACCTCACCCAACACGCATCTCACAGATGACTCACAATTGCCTTATTCACAGCAATTTGTAGATTACATTTTGTCGTCTGTTGTAGATAGCGTAGAACAAAAGCTATCTGGTTTCGATTTCGCACTGTGTGATAAATGTCCATGCGACACTAACCGCGACGACACCGGCAATGAGATTCCAAGCAACACTTGGCTATTGGATTCAGGAGCCTCATCTCATTTTACATATGAGATCAAGGACTTCTCAGAATATGTTAAGTACAGTTCCATAATGTATGCCCAGACCATGAACAGACCCGCGCCAATTATTGGAGTAGGCACGGTCATGATCAACCACAAGGAATCGTTGGTGCGCCTATCGCCCACAATTTACATGCCTCATTCAAAAGTCAAATTGATTTCGATGGGCACCCTTCTGACCGATTCCGACTTATATGCCAAATCCCAAGGGCGCTACGTCGACATTATCAGTAATACTACTGTTAAAACAATTATACAGTTCCATTCGCACCCTGGAAGCACAATGTACCTGATCCACACCAAAAGTGTCCAACCAAGAGCCAGCGTAGCTGTATACGCGGCTGATTACGATCTAATGCATTGGCAGATGGGTCATGCCTCCAAAGATGTCATTCGTGCTGCAAAGCGGCACATTAAAGATTTTCCTATGGTAGATCTACCTGCAGATGATAAAGTCTGTTCAGGCTGTCAGCTTGGAAAACAGCCAAACCTGCCTTACCAGCCGTCTCAACGACGCACTTCTAAAGTGTTTGAACTGATTCACTCAGATCTTAAGTCCTTTGAGGTAGAATCATACTACAAAAACCAGTATATAATCGTCTTTTGTGATGATTACATGTCCATGTCCTGGATCAAAGCGATGCGCACGAAGAATCAAGCGCTTGCAGCGACCAGACAATTCATTAAGTACATCCAGACTCAATGGAACACCCAAATCAAAGGGTGGATGTCAGACACTGGGGGAGAATACAAATCTCATGCATTTGATGAAATGCTGCGCAATGAAGGAATTCATATCTATCAAAGCATGCCTCACATGCCCCAGCAGAATGGTCAAGCCGAAAGGCACATCCGTACTTTAATGGACAAAGCACAAGCAATGCGCCTTCACGCTTGCTTACCTCCCTCCTATTGGGAATTTGCAGTTAACCAAGCCACACACATACATAACCGGATACCATCCAGGTGCCTTAACTGGAAAACGCCAATGGAATTCCTCACCGGGCAACAGCCCACAATTACACACATACACATCTTTGGATGTGGAGCCTACATTCACCTTTCCCAAGAACAGCGAGGCGGCAAACTATAGCCCAAATCACAGCTAATGGTTTATCTAGGCGTCGCACCAACAAATGATGCCAATATGATATTAATGCGGCCTGATCACTTGGTGTTTACAGCCGCACATGCCATCTTTGATGAACACTACTTCCCAAGGTGTCCAGGTGCTAAGCCACACTGTCTGATCTCTCCCCCGCCAGTAAAGGATCACCACCCGAACGCGGATGCTGATGACTCCGGAGCATCAGACCACAATGAACCAGAACCCAAACTGAAACGTGCGTGACCACGCCAAATTAAACCAGAACTGATATCGGACTCAAACTCGGATGACCAATCCAAACACCCAGAACCACAGGAAGTTACACTACCTCCCCACACGCCTTCACCGGCTGCGGAAGAACCAGTAACACCACCGCGGCGTCAACTGCCAGTGGGTATGCCACTGTCCATGCCTCATAAGATCCGCCCACAGCGTGAATGCCGTGTGCCAATTCGGCCCAGCAATATATGGAGAGCGCGAACATCCGACATGTCAAGTAAAGGATATAGAACACCTCTCCAAATGGAAAGACTTAACCAGCCAAGGGCCCAGCAGAAGACCAAAATCGCCTTCCACGCCAAACATTCCTGGAGGAATGCCCTCTGACAAACTGGAACTGGAACCTGAGGATTCCGAATCAGAAATCAAACACCTCACCCAGGAAGGGGGAGTTTCTTTGGCAAATTACCTCTGTTCATGTGCCATACCTTTGGATGGTAGCGACGATAAACCTAACTACCGTGAATGGTCCTTTAAAGACATTCAGCGATTACCACCTGACGAACAGAAACTTTGGCGAGAAGCTTGCAATAGAAAGCTTCAACTACTAAAAGATCGCAAGGTTTACGAAGTAGTCAATTGACCCAAAGATTGAAAGATCATTAAAAATCGATGGGTCTTTGACGTCAAACCCAATGGCCACAAACGCGCCAGATTGGTTGCAAAGGGTTTTTCCCAGGTCGAAGGAATAGACTTTGATGAGATCTTCTCTCCAGTCGTCAGATTTGACACCACATGCTTGATGCTTGCACTCGCTGTGCTGAAAGACTGGCATGTCTCCACCCTTGATGTAAAAGGTGCCTATCTATACAGAGTATTAGAAGAAGAAATCTATATGGAGTTTCCAGAAGGATTTGCTGCTCCAGAACTAAAAGGCAAAGTACTCCTATTACGGAAAGCATTATATGGCCTTAAACAAGCCGGATTGACATGGTGGCGCACGCTCAAGCAATCCATGGAGGAACTCGGCTTCTAACAAATCCAATTGGATGCTGGCATCTATATCTACAAGAAAGGCGAAGTATACATCGTCGTATACGTAGATGATGCAATGATTTGTGGTCCCAACAAAGTGCATGTGGAAAAACTCAAATACATATTCATGAAGTGCTGGGAATGTCACGACTTAGGAGATGCATCAGAATTCCTTAAGATAAGGATTCGTCATGATAGAAAGAACCGCCGGATCTATCTAGATCAGTGCAATTACCTTGAGAAGGTTATAGAACGATGCGGTATGATAAATGCCAAACCCGCTCGTACACCTCTCCCCGAGGGATACCAGCCAACTAAAAATACTGAACCGGTAGACCCTGAGTTGTGGACGCACTTCCAACAGGTCATTGGCTCCCTCTTGTATATCATGCTCGGGACTCGTCCAGATATTGGATATGTGGTTATTCAACTCACTAAACAATGCGCAAACCCATCAAAAGAGCACTTAGACAGAGCACTCTACATTTGTAGATACCTGATCAGCACTTGTAAATACATGCTCATCTTTGATGGCAGCGACGATGCCGGCTTGTTAGCCTGCTCAGATTTGGACTGGGGTGCCAATACTGAAACATCCCGCTCGCACTCAGGATACTTCCTGAAACTTGCAAATGCAGTCTTCTTGTGGAATTCCCATCAACAGGATGTGGTTGCGAGATCATCCACAGAAGCTGAGTATATATCCATGTCAGATTGCACTCCCCAAATCATTGGAATAAAGCAGATGCTCAACGAGTTAGGATTCACTCTAAAGCCCATCCCGCTTTGCGGAGACAACCAAGGCGCAATCTTTTTAGCGCAAAACCCAGTTAACCGGAAAAACAACAGGCATATCCGGATTAAATATGACTTTATCCGTGATGCCGTCCAAGTCTCTAAAGACGTGGAATTGTTTTATATACCTGGTGAAGACAACCCAGCTGACATTCTTATGAAGAACCTGGGGTACGTCAAGTTTGAGAAGTTTCGCTCTCTGCTTGGTCTCACCATCTATCACGCTAATTAGCGCTTGAGATGTTCCTTCATTATATGTCTGAGTCTACTACTGTGCACTAGACATGGGGGAGTGTTGAGCATACGTGCTATAAGCGCTAGTAGAGTAGTACTTGCTATACGCGAATGTTAGAACTACCACATCTGGTACTCGTTACTAGTTAGTGCATACATTACTATATACGGAATGTAGTTCACACGTACCATTCCTGTATATGTACTTTGAACTCAACCATCTGAGTTCTAATACAACTTGTTCTACTACCACTACATTCAGTAAGGTGAGTGGTGACTCCAGTCACTCTGCATATGACGCTACTAGGAACAGAGTCCCTCTAAAGGGCTCTTGGATCAGGAGACCCTTCAGGGTTCCTGCTGCCCACCTAGTTCAACACAAGTCAGTTCCTTTTTAGAATAGTAGAAACTTTGTAGTTGTTTTTTGATAGACCATGGCATATTTTCAATCAAGCAGACCTGGTATATTCACACATCAGCAATTCCCGAAGTGGCTGTACAATGTTGTATAGCCATCAACAGTTGTCACAGTGTTACAATTAGGTCCCCCCTATACATTGCTGTCACAGTGCTGTCACATTCTCATATATTGGATACAGCGGATACAGGCATACACTACACTATAACTACCCAGAAATATTAGTATAATTCTTTCCCTCTTTTCAATCTAGCTTTTAGTTTTGTTCAAGCAGTAGAATATATAAAGAGATAATTGTATTTTCTATAGCTAGTACATAATATACTAATACGAGATAGGTGGGCATGGTTGTGCCTATGCAATGGGAGGTGGGATGTGGTAGGCATTGCACCCATGTAGTGGAAGGTGGGAGCAGTGGGTGTCACACTGGTGTGGTGGGACATGGGACATCACACCCATGCATTGGGAGGTGGGGTGTGGCATAGTAGGGATGGGGCCAGTGGACGACGCTGCACCTATGTGGTAGGAGGTGGGGCCAGTGGGTGTCACACCTGTATGTTGGGAGGTTGATGGGACATTGCACTGTGTGGTGGGGGGTGGGGCCAGTGGGTGTCACACTGGTGCAGTGGAAGGTGGGACCAGAGGGCATTGTGCCCATATGGTGGGAGGGAGCATCACACCCAAGTGGTGGAAGATGGGGCCAGTGGGCATTGCACCATGGGGTGGGTGGTGGTGAGTGTCATGCCTGTGTGGTGGGAGGTGGGGCCAGTGGACATCACACCAATGTGCTAGGAGGTGGGACACTGCACCTGTGTGTTGAGAGGTGGAATCAGAGGGCATTATGACCATGTGGTGGGAGGCATGTGGTGGGGGGTGCAGTATGGTAGGCACTGCACCCATGTGGTGGGAGGTGGGACCAGCAGGTGTCATGCCCATGCAGTGGGAGATTGGATGTCATGCCTTGCAGTGGGTGGTGGGACATTGCATCTGTGTAGTGGGGAGGGATATGGTGTGCATTGGGAGTTGGGGCCAGTAGGCATTGCACCTGTGCACTGGGGGATGGGATCTTGCATCTGTGTGTTGGAAGTTGGGGCCAGTGGGCATCACACCAGTGCACCAGGAGGTGGTATCAGGATGCGTTGCAGGGGGGTGGGGCATTAAGGCTATGCAGTGGGCGCCACACCTGTCCATTGGGAGATGAGACTGGTGGGTGCCACGCCCATGTGGTTGGACGTTGGATGTTGTGCCCATGCACTGGAAGGTGGGGCCAGTGGGTGTGGCACCCATATAGTGGAAGGGGCCAGCAGGTGTTGTACCTGTGTGTTGGGAGGTGGGGCATTGCACTCTATGATGGCATGCATGCATTGGGAGGTGGGGTGTGTAGGGGTCACACTCATCTGAGTTTGGGCACACCTGATAGTGGTGGGGTAGGCAAGGGGCCTGGGGGTGCACTATTGTGCATGCAACCAGTAGGAGTTGTGGGATGGGAGGTAGCTGCTGGGGCACTGCACCCTTGTGACTTGGGTCGTTGTTGCTTTCACTATCACATGTGGGACACATTTTGAAATGGTGGGGCAGTAGGGTGTATTTGGGCTGTGTGTGTGGTGGGAGGTACTAGTTCAACAAGGCAAGGCAAAGCAGATCAACTGGTGTCACATGACATGTTTGCTCTCAGAAATTCATGCCAAGTCCACATGGATTAGGAAACATTATGCTACACTTTATTAGGATTGAGTACTAGTAACAAAAAAACACACTTTTACTCATTTGTTTTCATAGAATATGTACACATTTTTAGTTCATAATTGCCTACAATTGACATTTTTACTAGTATACTAATTTTATTACTGTTTTTTACTTAACTCGAGGCCACTGTACAAAGTTGTACAGTGCTCAGTGTGCTCAGGTGCACTGCCACACGACTGTGGTGCTGTAGTCACATGTTGGCTAACTGTCACTAACTGTCGGTGGCTGTGGCACTGTTCCAAAACAGTGGTTTTGCTGATGCATGAGCTTGTGGAATTCACTGGATGCTAATATCTTTGCTTTGCAACTTGCAACTCTCAGCCCACTGCCTGCTAACTAGCATGACCAATACATCATGTAATAGTACCTTGAGCTTCAAATTTAACTTATATTCAGGTCATTACAACCTTGATTTGAGCATTCCCATTCTATTTACTCATTCTATAAAAGAATGAATGACATGAATTCAAATTAAAGCTTATCAACAGGGATTCACAACACAATGCAATTTCTACAGTATAATAATCAAGGTGTGGACTCCCTCAGTTGCCTTGATGATCATAGGCTTTCCACTCACACTCTTGCTTTGTATAGCATTTGCTGCTGGTGCAGAGGGTGGCTTGTTTGTTGAGGTTTTCTCAACCTCAGGGGTGGTTGCAGATATCATAAAATTCACTTTAATTATATTACTTTTGGCTGACCTTGTACAAGAGACTGAGAAGACTGACTTACCAGATTGTGGTGGCACTTTCCCGTGCATATCAGTTCCCTAGAGCACAGGGATCACATCTGCTGGTAGATCAACATACTCTGGCCCTGTGATGGAGGAATCATTAGGGCTGACCTCATTGAAGCACATGGTGCCATTGTTATCCCACCACTGTAGTGGCAGAGCACGATCAGTCCAAGACTTCCCAGAAGCCTTGGATGTGGGAAGCTTATGCTGGATTTAGGGAGGTTGGCCTGAAAACAAGGAGTCTTTGATTCTACTTTCTGAGCACCAAGAAAAGCTCTGCTTGCTAACTATGTCAGCCTCTATGTTGTCCCACAACCAGATCACCCATATTTCCTTTGACCCAATGATACTGTAAGGATTCTACCTGATCATCTTTAGATCATATGTATGAAGTGAACCATATGTCAATTTGTAGTGATGTGTAAAGATAAGATAAGTAGAATGCAGCCCTCTTTTTGTACTAAGAATGAACAGCACACATGTAATTACTGCTATCACATGCACACATCTATACAATTGCTAATTTGGAGCCTTAAGCCCCTAACATCCTCCCCTTGTAGAGATAGTAACACCTCAACAATAAGAGAAAATACAGACTAGAGGAATATGTACAAACATTAGGATGAGGATGAAACAAGATTCAGAACAATAAAGGTAAAATGATTAAAGAGAAGATCCTCTGTCCATGGTGGCTCTACATGACTGCCAGTTTGCCGAAGAGCTCCCTGGGCTCTATGAGTCTGGGATTGGCCTCAATGTCCTCCCCTCCTGATGGGAACACAATGAGGCTATAGACAACCATGGTCTTCCCTAGTGATTGAAGGTCCAGTTGTGGTTGCATCCAATTACAATTGAATTCAGTTGCAGTTGCCTTTGGATCACAAGAAATGTCAAACTGGTTGTACAACCAGTTGCAACCAGTCTTATTGTGGACAGGTTGTGCCTCCCACATGACCCCCATATAGGGGTACATTCCACAATTTCCCCAAGATTATAGCCATTTTATTCCATTGTCTATGATCAAAACCATGTTAATATCCCCCTAAAGTGAAATATCTCCTGAGGTTACCCGTCTGAATCACATAACCCAAGGGTCAATAGAAGGCTATGAGTACATACTACATCCAGTCTTAATTGTTCAAAGTGTAATTCCCATTGGACCATGTAGGGAAAGACTGGTTTATCAAAGGACTGGTTGCAACTGATTGTAACCACAATGAAAGACTGTTTAGGACTGGTCTGGGCTGGTTTGGACAAGTTAGGCAACTGGTTTGGTCTGGTTGTCTGCCAGAAAAAGCAAAAGACCAGACCAGACCAAATTTTTAAACACTAGTCTTCCCGAACCAATTGACAGTGGAACTCTCCAAGTGAGCCCTTGAGCTCATGAACAGAAGAGGGATGTCTGAGAATGATATCCCTCTCAATTGTGCCTCACACTTGTACCATTCCTCGGTGTGGTTATATGCATCACTTGCACATTGGACTGAGATGTCCTCCCAGACAGGCCCATATAGGGCACTTATGAAGAGGTTGCTGAACCCTCCAGACCTGTTAATTTGGTTGACCATCTCCTGGATAGCAGAGCAGGCCCACTAGACCACATCATCCACATCATGAGGAGTGATACCATTGGCAGTGAGATATGCTATGATGTCGGTCATGGTGATCTGGTTGTTGAATTGGCTAGATCAGGCCACAGCACTGCCTTGCAAGGGGACAGCTCTAGCCCAGTCAAGAAGGGCTTGGTATTGCCCTGGTATCATCAGGAGCTGTACAAAGCCCCATACCCAGACCATCCAGTTGTGGCTTGGCCACAGAATGGGAGCAGAATGCTCTATAAGCAGGAATTCCTGCACTTGTTGCCTTATGGGGGGTTGAGGTTTGAGTCCTCATCATCAGGGAATTCACTCAACCTAATGACTCTAGGGAACATCCTGTGGAGTCTTCCACAGCTGGCCATAGGGCAAGCTTTTTGGCATTGTTTGATGAACTCCCACCAGGTGTTGGCAGGAGTGTCAAACGCAGGTGCCGTTCAAGAGAGGGTGGACACTTTTAGGTTGAGGATGATATATCCTCATAGTTGGAAGGTCACTTTCTCTGTGGTGTGTGAGAAAGTGGGGGGGACTATAGTTGGTTGCTCATCAACACAAGTGAGAAGATTGAAGGGGGAGCTAATTCCCAGGGTGGAGTTGAAGCTACTGAATGATGACTGGATTGGGTTGGAGGTGATGTGTTCCTCCAATACTTCAATGATAACTGGTGGGGGAGTGTTCCACCATTGCAGCCTCAAGGGCCTGCTGTCTCTCATTACAAAGGTGCTCCTTCTTTTTCTTTGCCTTTTTGGAGGTCCATGCAGGTGGTCTCCATTGCTTCATTGCAATCTTCATCAAGTCACTCACCTCACCCTTAAACCTTCTCCACAAGTGAAGGAGGGTTACCAGGTCTGAGACCTGGTGGTATGAAGGTGCTCTGCCTTCCTCTTCACGCAGCACAGATACAGATATTGCACAGATCTCATCCACTGTGTTGAAGAGACAAATGGGACTCATGATCCTATGATCAAAATGAATGGTAGCATTGGGGTACCACCTGTGTGGTGTAGGGAGGACACATCCCTTGTTGTAATTAATGAGGGCATGGTTTGCAGCCTCACCCTGATAGCCATAGACATATTTGTCTGTGCATACAAGGAGAGTATGAGCACCCTTGGTGTCCTGTAGATCATCTAGAATGGCAACCATTTTAAGGGGTTCTTGCCCTGTGAACTTGGGGAACAAAGTCCCCTGAATGTTATTGAAGTGGTCTGGCCCCAAAGCCAATTCTTTTATTTGGATGTCCTTGTAGGGAAGGATGGTGCAAGTGGGCACTGTTGACATATGATAGATGAACAACTAGCTTACCTTTTTAAGTATAATTCTCACACCACGTTCACTACCTAGTTTTTCGTACCATTCCATGCATTCCTCGGTCGTTCTTACCATCTTGACTGAGGTATGTAGCTATACACATTCATTATTACTTACTCACTGGCATATATCTAGACTTATTGTCATTAGGTTATGAGCCCCACGCGAAAATAGCATGCCAGTAACCAAAGTCAAAACAGACTCACCAGAATCAGCGAACTGGACTGCCCTGTATCTCACCGGCCATTTTTGCTCCCTTTGACATCACTTTCTCCCACCTTAACTCCACATGTCAAATCAACAAGGCATGACAGGCGCTGGTAATGTTCAGACCATGTCCATCCCATCCACTCCAACATCATGGGACATGCCCTCGAACTCAAGCCATTTCTTCCCTCGCAATGATGAGGACTGTCTCACAAATGAGACTGGCTACTTCATTTGGGCTCACCGCATGTGTAAGACCTACAGTTACTGTGGATTACTTAACATCGTCAACGGCTCGCTCGTTGAGCCCTCAGATGCCACTGCTCGTGCCGTTTGGTGCAAAATGGACGCGGCAGCTTCAGCGCTCCTCACTGGATGTATCAAGGCAGAACTCGTAGTCAAGGTGGCACATCTAGCTACCACCAATGCCGCTTGGAACCTGCTCGCTGCAGAATTCAACCAAATCGGACCTGGATCAATAATCTATTGGTTTTGCTGCTTAACTAAGCACATGATGAGCGGTAGCGACGTATCAGTGCATATCAATGAATTCCAAGAGGCAATCCACTACCTAGCGAATGCGGACCTTATTGTACTTGAATGGTTTTCAGCCACCATACTATTATTCACTCTACCATGTGATCCAAAAGATCCTGATTCTTGGGATTATTTTGTCAAGGGCATATGAATAGACAAGAAGACCACTACATTATCCAGCATAGTATCAGAGTTACTCGAGGAGAAGCATCATCAAATACCAGCTACCACCACCGCTACATCAGAAACAGCACTCGCCATTCTAGAACGGACCACTCACGCCATCGGCACCAAGTTTTGCACGAACTGCAAAAGGCAAGGCCATATCAGGGATGAATGCTGGGCAAAAGGTGGTGGAAAGGAAGGCAAGGGGCTGAAATGAAAAGACAAACCCAAAAAGAAAGGGAAAGGGAATGAGAACACAAAGGTCGCTACAGAGGAAGGAGGGGACAAAACATCAAATGTCGTGCTAGAAAAATGTCTCGTGGCCAAAGAGATTGCTACAGCTGTTCATTCACCCACAGAGTCATCATCTCCATCCCCCTCGCCGGTTGAAGACTCTGCATACAGTGCACACATGGTGCAGAGCACGACCCCCATTATTGATTCCGGCACATCGACTCACATCATCGCTGATCGGACGTTTTTCAAGTCCTATTCACTATCCTCAGGCAACATCAGTGGTTTCAGTAATGGCCAATTGGTCATCGCAGGTCGTAGTGAAGCACAACTGCTCACCAGCAGACCATTGGGTGGCATGATCAACCTCAAACTACGTGATACATGTCCTGTCCTGTCATCCTCCTTACCCATTGTCTCTGTCTCACAACTCGATGATGCCAACTGCTATATGCTGTTCAGTGCCAGTTGGTGTGTCACATTTGAACTCAAAGACGATGGACAGATGATACACAACATTCTGAATAAATCATGCCATATCATATTTACTGCCACCAGACAAACTGACTGCCTATACTACATGGACACACCACGATGCTGACCCGATGCAGTCTACCATGCCGTCACCCCCATTTCTAAACTCGAGCTATTACATTGCTGCCTTGGTCACCTTAACTACCAATCTGTCTGTGCGCTCATCAAGAAAGGTCTGGTGACAGGTATTAAAATCACACAGAGTGAGCTCAAACACGAGCCACCTGTATGTTCATCATGTGCAATGGGAAAAATCACCCGAGCTTTGTTTCCGCTGTCAGAAAGCAGTAAAGCGCCGGTTTCTCGCCCTCATCCACTCAGACCTATGGGGTCCAGCGCCCGTTTCAAACAGCTTCGGGTATGCGCTACATGATGACGCTGACAGACGACTACACCTGCTGGGTATGGGTCATATTCCTACAAAACAAGAGTGATGTGTTCACCACATTCAAGGAGTGGAGGACTGAGGTGGAGAATACGAGTGGAAAAACCATACAGAAATTCTGGACGGACAATGGCGGTGAATATTTCAACAATGCTTGGATCAAGTACATGAAACAACACAGAATACACTGGGAGTCAACTACTCCCCGAACCCCCGAACAAAACGGTGTGTCAGAACACCTCAACTGATCCATCATTGACCACATCCACACCATCTTGATTGATGCTGGCTTACCCCTTTTCCTATGGGCTGAAGCAGCTAACTACATCATATACACAAAGAACTGCCACTCCACTCACTCTCTCAAAGACACCACCCCATATGAAAAAAGGTATGGGCGCAAACCCAATGCGTCTCGCCTCCACTGTTTCAGTTGCACAGCATATGTACTCGGCAACTCACCGGGGCATTGCGAACTCGACCCAAAAGGAAAACATGCTATATTTGTAGGGTATTCCAACATCCAAAAGGGATGGAGGCTGTATCATCCCAATAAATAATGAGTCCAGGTGTCAATGCATGTCATTTTTGATGATGCCAATGACCTGCAGGACCACTTCCAGGCTGAGGGGGAGTACCAATTCTCCTACACATCACTCAAATTGTCTTTTTTTGATAATGACGATGACACCAGCCAAGAAGCCGCACAACAGCAGCCTCAACCTCAACCTCAACCCGCTGCTCAGCCTAACCGGCAAGAGCAACCTCTGCAACAACCTCAACCTCATGCTCACCCTGAACCCCCACCATCCCAAGCTCCATCTTCATATGCTGCCGCTGCAAAAGCACGTGCTACCATTGCTGAAACAGCAAGACTGGAATGCTCAGATGACAAAAAGTCAAGCGATGATGAAGCCGAGGTGAACGAGGCACTCACCATCAATTCGCCTGATGAGGAGGTCAATATTGCATCAGGCGAAGACCCTCACACATATCACGAGGCCATGAACTCACCAGACCATGCAGAGTTGGAGCAAGCCATGCGTGACGAGCTTGATTCAATTGCCCAACTCGGTACCTACAAACTTGTAGAGCTCCTATCCAGTTGTGAAGCAATTGACACAAAATGGGTATACCACATCAAGCACGATGAAACTGGGCGTATCACACGCTACAAAGCCAGATTAGTCGTGCATGGATTCACTCAAAAACGTGGAGTAGACTTCAATGAGACTTTTGCACTGGTTGCCAGGATCGAGTCAATTCGCTTGCTATGTGCTATTGCCGCTGCTCTTAATTGGGAAATCCATGTCATCAATGTCAACTCAGCCTTCCTGAATAGTGAGATGCCAGACAACCAGCTAGCATACATCAAACAGCCAACCAGATTCGAAGCATTGGGAAAGGAGTACCTTGTGTGGCTCCTGCTAAAGGCACTCTATGGACTCAAGCAATCTGGGTACCTCTGGTATCAAAAACTCAAATCCCTCCTTGTCAAAATTGGATTTACTGTATGCCTTGCCGACCCTTGCGTCTTTATCTGCTGTTGAAAAACTGGCATCTGCATCATTGCATCTCATGTCGATGATCTCAGGCTGTATATGTCATCACTCAGTGAACTCAAGCAACTCAAAACCAAATTTGATGCTCATGTATCTTTCAAAGATCAAGGAGGGATACATCACATTTTAGGAATTGAGGTCACTTGAGACTGTACTGTGTGCACTATCTCACTTTCCCACCAACAATATATCAATTCAATGATCAAAAACTATGGTTTAGAGTCAGCAAATCCAGTCACCACTCCAGAGCAGACCAGATTGCACCTATTACGCCAACACTGTCCAGCTACAGTCAAAGAGACACGTGAAATGTGCAATATGCCATACCAGAATGTTGTCGGAGTGCTCAATCATTGCGCCGTCATGACACGACCCGACATCGCTCACACGGTACAACAAGTTGTGCAATTTGCAGTGAATCCAGGTCGCATCCATTGGATAGCTGCCAAGTGTATCCTACGCTACCTCAAGGGAACACAGGAACTTGCTCTCACCCTAGGAGGCAAGCTCAGCGGCAATACCATCAAACCGCATGCCTATAGTGATGCTGACTTCACAAACTCACCTGACAATGGTTGCTCCATATCTGGCTACGCAGTCATGCTCGGCACCGGTGTTTTCTCTTGGTCCGCCAAGAAACAAACAGCCACAGCGCTATCAATGGGTGAAGCTGAGTATTACACAGCTATCCATGTCAGCCATGAGATACTCTGGTTGTGCCATCTTCTCACTGAACTTGGATTCACTCAATACGATCCGACCATGCTCCACATCAACAACACTGCTGCTATACGGATTTTAACCACACTGGACGAAATGTCAACAAGAATGCGCCATATCTGCCTCTCATATTTTTGGATTAAAGATGAGGTTGTGCGAAAACAAATCAAACCACAGCATGTCATTTCGGCCAAGAATACTGCAGACATTTTTACCAAAGGACTACCCACAGATCTACATAGACATTTTGTTCGTTCTCTCAGACTACAGGTACGAACTGATGCAAGTTGAGGGGGGGTGTTGACATACGATAGATGGACAACTAGCTTACCTTTTTAAGTATAATTCTCACACCACGTTCACTACCTAGTTTTTCGTACCATTCCGTGCATCCCTCAGTCGTTCTTACCATCTTGACTGAGGTATGCAGCTACACACATTCATTATTACTTAGTCACTGACATATATCTAGACTTATTGTCATTAGGCACAGGGAAGGTTTGGCATTTTTTCCCCTTGTGTGAGAAAATTGTGGTGGAAGTGAGAGGGACAGCAGGCTCAGCCTGCATCCTTCTTGTGGGAGGAGGTGACATGGGGGAGACTTGAAAAGGGCCAGCATTGTACTGGTCAACTTCCATGGGTACCTCCAGAAATGCTAAACAGGCTCTTTTGATTTTGATGAGCCTCATCATAAGATGATGATGGTTAAGGGATGGCAATCGCCTGAGAAAGATGAGTGATTTGCTCACATGTGGTCTCAGCTTGTGCAAGAGGTTGTTGCATTGTTGGTGGAGGCAGTCCTCCTGAGCAAGATTCTCATTGAAGGTTTCCCTCCCAAAGAAGATGGAGGTGTGGTTGATGAGGCCCTCAACTGCAGCATGACATCCCTTGCCACTAGTGGCAGCACCAACGACAAGATGTGCTGCATAGTTGGTGCATGTCAGGCAATTGCCTTTGTACTGGACAACAGGAAGGAAGGGTGGGTAATCCACCTTCCAAGAGACTCTTGTCTCTGGCACTTGTGACATCTGACTGACAGGGCTATGGCTTATTATAGTATATCTGATCCTCCAATATAAAGAAGCTGCTGGACATGTCAGAATACAGGTGCAAATGTCCAAAATCTCACCTGGAAAGGCTCAAGATAAGCTGGATGAGCCAGGTGCCAAGTCAAGTTACAGGCCCAGGAGGGCACTTGAAGGCACAGTAGGGGTCAGGAGGCATCAAGATTGATTGGAGCTGCTGGAAGGTTATTGAAGGTGCCAGATACGACAGGAGAAGTTCCAGGAGCAAGGAGAACAAGCATGTCAATGAAACAAACATGTCGCATCGAGATAGGGTCAGAAGGCCATTTGGATGAGGGAGTCAAGTTGTGAGACATCAAGAGTAATCTAGAGTGTGGAAACAACAGAGACAATGGGAAATGAGGCCATATGGATGGTGCAACAAGCAGCACATAAGGCGACTCAAAACAAGTTGAAACGTGACTGCTAGCTGAAGATCAAGTTCAGTACCAATGATTTATGTGCAACAAGATGGCGCACATACCTGAACCATCCACATCATTTCCAAATGACTTCAAGTGACCTAAGGACCATTCCAACCTGCCATACCATTGGAATGACTCAAAATGTGACATACTAGTAGAGAAGTCAGTAGCAGGTGAAGAACTCACCAGATTGTAGGGATGTGTTGAAGTCAAATCAGGCAACTCAGATGCATCAGACATGTTGTATATGGACTGAATGAGGTACAAGAGTGATCTGGAGGCCACAGGGCTCGATTGAGGACAACTGCACACATTTAGGCAGCACAACCACTGCATAAGGTATAACTTATCATATAAGGCAACTACTTGAGTGCAATGCAATGCCTTACTACGTACTATATATAATATATCTTGCCCAGCCCACTGTTGCACGAGCATGCATGGAAGCCTGTCACCAGACCCCTGTCTCAATTCATTTGGCCCCCTCCAACATGTTTGCATCCCCTTAACTCACTTATGCCCTCTGACTTGGACTTGTTTTCCCTTGGACTACCACACCACCAGCCATGCATGTGTCCACTCTTGGCACCCTGTTGCTGTTGCCATTGCTGTTGCATGCCCACTTGCTTTCCACCTCACTCCCCATCCCCCCTTCCATATCTCTACACATCATGAGGTTACATAATGATGTGCAACCTTGTATTGTGCAAACATATGGGCATGTGACTTTACTGATGGCTACAGGTCTACCTAGCCACCCAAGCCCTGGCCCAGACTGCACAAAATCCTAGGCCAGGCCTACATATTTCTATTTCTATTATGACCCCCACATTTCACTCATGTCACCTAGGCCTCAATGCCCTTGCTAGTTTTGGAAACAGAAAGTACTGTACCATTTCAATCAATTCAATAGCCCCTGTGACATGTGACAGCAATACAATTTTTGTCAGTTTTGATCCTAATCAACCCTTTTCCTACTACTTAGTACATGTTTTCATTGGCAAGCAAGTTCAGCAATTGTTGTTGTGATGCATGATGGCCAAAGTTTTTGACAATTTGACCCCTGTGTAACATGTGACTAATGAATTGCTTGAAATGGTACAGTATACACAAGGGTATGCCCACAACATTCCCTAATTGTAACAAAATACCACTAACTCCAGATGGAACTCTGGTCCTCCGGTCCTTTGGAGTTACCTTATAGATTTCCTACTCACTCCAGAGTTGTGGACATCAACTCTGGATGCTCTTTTTTCATTACGGTATAACATTACTGCTCGGTAATGTCCTTTATATATCTATTACTATATATTGTGGTGACCCTTCATCTGGCGTTTATTGAGGTACGAGCTGTGCCTCCTCCCACACTATTTAACCCCTTCTTTACCTATGAACACCTCAGTTGTTTCTGCCCATCTAGGCAGCAGCTAAGCTCCAGAACTCTGGTTGTATAGCTCCACTCTGCCTCAGACTTCTGTTTCTGTCAGGGTATGAGCTCTGCTGGTGCAAACTAAGACTTGAAGCAACTCAACATTTGTGCTCCCCTCAGTGCACTCTTCATCGTTCATTTCGAACAAACTTTGGCTACTGGCTGGCTGACACCTGTCAGAAAATAAATCCTCTTCTGTCACTCCTTACCCTGTCCTATTGTCCAATGATGTTAGATACCATCTGAGGTGATGAAATCCTAACCAGACCTAAAACCTTCCCTTTATGGAAGGTCAAGGTTACCTGAAAACTCCAAAGTGGCAAGGTATATGGAGTTGTAGCCAGAACGGACATGCAACCTACCCTCAAAACCATAGTCACACACTCAAATGTCCATGACTGGCAGGAGCATGATGAAAAGGCCCACAGTATCATACAGGAGCACCTCTCCGATGCCCTTCTACTGAAAACCCGATCCTGTGCTGCCACCAAGGAAATTTGGGACAAACTCCTGTCACTACTTGAAGCTCTGAACACCTGCTCCACCTTCTACATTTTCCAGCAGCTATTCAATGTAGCCTGGGATGGCAACTCTAGAGTTTTGGAGCACATCATATTACTATGGACTTCGGAGTTCCGCCTCATTGCCATGAAATTTGCTGTCAACTTAAAGGTCATGGCATTCATTCTCCTCAACTCCCTTCTGAAAACTCTGGAGTGGGAGATGTTCAAGTCCTCACTCATCAATATTGTGGAGGAGAGCAATCTCACCTTCAATGTGATTGAAACTTGGATTGTTGCAGAGGATGCCTGCCTTCACCCCTCCAGACACTCAGAGTCCATGATGAAGGCCTCTGGAGCACCCAAGACCTCCACCCGCCCTCTGAATGCTTCCACTTGGTGTGAACACCACCTCTTAACCACTCACAACTCCACCAACTGCAAGTCCTATCAAAAGTGGATTGTGGAGTTAAGAAAGGGTGGATTCAAACAACCGGAAAGGGGCAAGAAAAAGGTGAATACTACAGAAAGAACTCCAGACCCTCCAAACTCTGCCAATGTAGTTCACAAACATGTACCTAATTTTGAGAATACAAGATAGTACTCTCTAGAGGCTAGTGCAAGGAAGCTTAGAGAAGATAAGTGAGAAAGACTCACTTAGTAGATATCTTGCGAAGGTAAGACTATCTGAGTGAGTAGTGGGAGTGAAGAACTCATTATTATTTCAGGCTGTAAGACTGGTCTTAAATAATATTGGACTATCTATGCACAGACCATGTCCTACATATGGCAATCTACTATAAGCAGTATCTTTATCAGTAAAAATAAGAGATAAGCAAATGCTATCTTGATAACAAGAATAGCCCTTATCTATGATGTCATAGATAGGAGATAATAAGTCCAGAACATAATATCATCATATTATGTAAGTCATCTAGACCCAGCTGTAATAGAATATGAATGGGTTAGACCATGTGACAAACATAATTCTCAACACTCCTCCTCAAGATTATGTGAAGAAAGAAATCATACGAAGACCTTTATGTATGCCCTCAAATTTGACCTGTGATAAATTCTTGGTAAAAATGTCAGTGATCTGTTTGCCAGTAGGAATATAGAAGACAGATATTTGATCTCCTTCTTCCACACATTTTCTGATGTAGTGGTAGCAGATTCCTATGTGTTTAGAATGCTGTTCTTGGGCAGGATTTGTAGTGAGAAAGCTTACTTCCTGGTTATCACAGTAAAGCAGTACTCTCAGGATTTGGAAATCTATTTCATCCAATAAAGATTTGATCCAAGAAATTTGTCGTGCCATATTGGACATGGCCATATATTCAGCTTCTGAAGAGAATAATGTGATAGTCTTCTATCGTCTGGTGAACCATGAGATAGGGGTGTTAGTGAGGAAAAGAATGTATCCAGTGATGGATTTCTGATCATCAGGATTAGCAGTCCAATCACTATCTATGTATCCAAGAAACCCATTGTGGTTGGCACCATCAAATCATAAAGACAGATTCCTGGTAGTACCAAGGTATCTAATGATATATAATGCCCGACCGAGATGTTCTTCTGATGGATTAGCACAGAATTGTAACATGTGGATTACTGCATAGGCTAAATCCAGTCTCATTCTGAGCATTATATAAAGCAAAGATCTGAGGTTGCCTCAGTTTTGGAGATTCTTGGGTTGTAACTGGTTGGTAATGGTGTCCTAGCCAGTTTAGCATTATACAATCTGAATGGTTTTAGTACCTTTTCAGCATACTTGCACTGATCTAGAATGATTGTGGGTTTCTTGTGATCTAAGGTTAGGTGCATGCCTAAGTATTCTTTAGCTTTGCCAAGATGTGTTGATTTCCAGATCTTCATAAATTCTTTCTTGTGTCCTTTTATGAGTTTTGGGTTTGATTTCATGAAGAGTGCATTGTTGACATAGATAACAATTATGCTAATGTCAGAGCCTTCACATTTAAAATACACACTGGCATCTGATTGTGTACGGATAAACCGTAGGTCTAACAAGGACTTATGCAATTTCTTGTTCCATTGAAGTGCAGATTACTTTGAGTCATAAATGTTCCACAGTAGGTGACAAATCTTTCTTTCTTGGCCTTTCTTTATGTAACCTTCAGGTTGACCCATGTATATTTCTTCATCTAGTTTGTCATATAGATAGGCAGTTTTGACATCAAGTGACTCAATATTCCAATGCTCCAAGGCTGCTAGTACAAGAAGTATATGTACAGTTTCAGAATGTGTGACTGGTGAGAAGGTTTCCTCGAAATCAATTCCATAGACTTGAGTGAGCCCTTGGCAACCAAGTGGGCTTTCTTTCGTTCATTGGACTTTTCGACCTGGAGGTAAATCAACCAATTTCCAAACCTTCCAATTAGCAAGTGACTTCATTTTGTCATCACAAGTTTTCATTCAATCACTTTGTTCTTCTTCTGGTATCTTTTTAATATCACAGTAGACTTTCAGTATATCTGAAGTTTCTGACGTGTGAGCCAGTAGTTTGAAGATGAATGAAGAAGATAATTCTGTTTTTCCTAGATGGGATTCAGGCTCCTCCTTGCTTGAATTTCCCGGCATGGGAACATCAGGGTCATGATGAAAAGATTGGGCTTCTGGGAGTTCCTGATAACCTTGCCTTAGGATTCGACATATGAAATCTTGTTCTGTCCTTATCTCTTGTTCAGTCTGTGTAGGAGTATGGTTATCATAGATTGAATCTTTCTGAATCACCGGTTTGATGATTCTTGATGGACGGATACAAGGTTCCATAGGAGCCTTTGGATAACTCTTTTGGTATTCCATTGTTGGATTTGTGCATCTACTGTAGGTGGATTAGAAAAAAGTGGACAGGATTGAGGTTGTTGTGTAGATGTAGAAGAGTTCCTCTGTTGTTCTTTTGTCGAATTATAATCTGCTGGTTTAGGTGGTGGCCTTGGTGGACCATATAGATCATTATCACTATTGTCAATGTCTGATCCTGATAGTCCAGATGCGTGATATGATGGTGATCTAGGCTGATTTGGATTCAGAGGTTGTAGGTTGTCATCTCCTGGATCTTCATCCTCTTGATCATTAGTTTCTGGAGATTGATTATCGGGAGGCTGTTTGTTAGGTAATTTCTCTCTAGAACAATTCGGGAAATCAAACTCATCAAAAGTGGCAGTTGATGAAATAACAATTGTTCTTCTGATTTCGGACCAAAAGTGATATCCTTTTGTTCCTGGTTCATATCTCATGAAGATCATATCCTCAAATTTGGATGCGAGTTTGTTAGGTTGCTTGTCTTTGGATATGAAAACATATGCTTGATATCCAAATGTTTGGAAGTATGAAACATCAGGTTTCATACCATTCCAGAGTTGTATTGGAGTAAACCAATTATAACAATGTATTGGTTGTCTGTTATAAATGTATAGAGATGTTTCAACTGCATCCTGCCAAAATAATGGTGGTAAACATGCATGCTGTTACATTGCTTTGGATTTCTCCAAAAGTATACAATTAAAATATTCAGCTCTATCATTTTGTTGTGGTGTATGTGGGACTGTCATCTCATGTTCAATACCATTTTCAGAAAGGAAGTTCCATAGGTCAGAACTGAGATATTCCCCTCCATGGTCTAAACACAGTTTCAATAGTTTGGTCCCAGTGGCCTTTTTGGCCCAGACAAACCAATTGCAGAAAGTGGTTGCTGCTTCTGACTTATGCTTCAGGCAAATAATAGAGCCATAGCCTGAAAAATTGTCTAAAAAGGTCATCATCCATATATGTTTGATGCAGGATTGCACTAGGAATCCACAAACATTGGTATGAACCAACCCAAGTGGTTTATCCCCTTTGAAATCAGATGGTGGGAAAGGCTGTTCAGTTGCCTCACCAAGAGAACATGATAGGGTCAGAGGCTAGTAGGAATATCAAGTTTCAGTAATCCTGAAACATGGTTGTGGGCATGCCATAAAGCATTATGGAAGCAGTGTTCCATGCACCCAAGTCACAATTGGTATGATTGATCCTTTTGAATGCTGGTTGCCTTTGTATCTGGTTACATTGGTGATAATATAAACCAGTGCAAAGAATTTGATGAATTCAACTGTTCGGCTGTAATTACCAGATTACTAGATTTGCCTTTTATCTCCAATGGTGCAGGTAAAACCTTGTTTGGTAAGCGCTGTCACCGAAAGGAGTCTATGTGAGATGTGGGGGACGTAATATACACCAGTAAGTACAAGTGTCTTGTTACTTTCCCCATTGTTATATTTAAGTAAGACCATTTCTGGTCCATAAATAGGCATAAGTTCTCCATTAGCTGTCTTACAATTTCATTTTCAATCTTCTTTTGAAACAAAATCATCAAGGAAAGGTGACAGGTGGTTAGTGCAGCTGGAATCCACCATCCATTGATCCTTGAAACTTACTGAATTGGTCACAGCATCACAGGAACCATATACATTCTTATAGTCATTGTAGGTTGGATCTACATAGCCAGTATCCTCATCAAATGGCATCTGGCTATTTCAGATTGCCAAGCGAGTTCCAAGGCCACATTTCCATGTTCCATCAGCATTCCTGTCATAATTCCCATAATAATTTTCATCTCTTATCTACCTTCTTTTTATGTCCTTTAGTGGGTAGACCATGCTTAGAAGGACATCCTGTGAAAGGAAGTGGAAGCAATAGGGGCCATCTCCATGTCATCATCATTATCACCCCAATTAAGATGTTCTTCCTCATCATCTGGTTTAGCCAGGAAGTGAGTGTCAAATGATGGATAATTTTCCATCGTAATTGTTATGTCTGATTGATTATCAGTGGTGTCATTAAGATCGAGTACCATGGCTTCATCAGCAACATGGGTCTCATTAGCTTTTCCCTTTCCTTTGTTGGGTTTCCCCTTCCCTTTACCTTTGCCTTTCTGCTTTTTCTTTGCATCAGCATTCTGGTTTCCAGATTGCTGATTCTGCTGATTCTTCTGTTGTTGGTTACCCTGGTTACCAGGGTTTCTGGAAGTTCCTGGTTTACCAGTAAGCTTCCAACAGTTCTCTATTGTGTGGAAAGATCCATGACAGATTTTGCAGCACTGTGAAGAGGCCTTTTTAATTATTTTGGCCTGATCAGCAGCAATGCGGTTAGCGAGGGAAGTGCCTTGTCATTGTGACTCAGCAAGAATAATAGAAATAAGCTTATCTGGAGTAAAATCGGCTGTACTGATTGTATGAATGGTGGTGGTGATGAGATTGGAATAGTTGTCTCCAAGTCCTGTACAGATTAACATGGCTTTAAGGGTATTGGGGAGAGTAAGACCCCCACCTTTAAGATGTGAGAAGAGGTCAATGAGGTGTGCTACCTCTGCCAAAGCATCTCCTGATTCCATACACCAGTAAACTATTTTGCAGAAAAGGTAGAACTGCTTGTTGAGTAAAGCTTGTTGAGGTTTTCTTGGGTTTTATGAGACAAGGAATCATTGGCTGTGTTATACATTTTCTCAACAGCTGTGCAAAGGTCTTCCTTCATATAAAGAGAAATAACTCTGACTTGGAGTCAAATCAAGTATTCTTTTGGTTATTGGTGGCGTTAGCCCCAGAAGGAATCTTGGATACGTCTGAAGTGATTTGCCATACTTTCAGCAGAAACCATGCATGGTAGCTGAATGTTCCTTCTAAAACAAGAACATTCTTGGTGATGCCACTAGATCCAGAGTCTTTTGAGGACATGTTTTAAATCTAGAGAAGACCCAGAATTATAAGATCAGTAATATCTAATGATTGGTTAGAATGAATGGAGAATGAGCTGGACGGAACAATCAGAGAGTTTATCGGGATAATTGGAGAATCACTTGGAAAGATCCAAGGTTTAAACCCTATAGGCAGTTCAGGAGTATAGGGGACCCTTGGCATACTGTTGTTTTCTTCCATTTCCAAAAAGAACAAATCATCGAAATAGTGGGTATTCCACACTATTACATTGTCCTCTTTGAATCTACATAACATATGTCCATGGTATAGAAAATATACATCAGGAACAAGCTCATTTACGTCTTCATAAGTATGAAAGAGAGATAGATGGCAAGTTGTGGTGCTTAGAGGCATATTGCATATGTAGGGATCTCCTAAGGACACTGGGAGCAGCCACATCGGAGGTACTCTATACTGGAATATCCTTGGGTACTTGGAGGACATGGTTGTCCATGTCTTCATTTTGAGCTTGGGCTCTTTCCCCTTGGTTATCTATGCACTGAGTGCATGCATCTGTGTAGTATTTACCTTGCTCCATAATGACATCCTGGATGTATCCATCCTTGAATGTAGTGAGCCACGATTTGAGGGCCTTGATGCGCTCTTGAAGAGGCACTTCCACTTGTGCCACCTGAAAAGAGATGTAAGAATCCACTAAATGATGAAAAGCTCACCTCAAAATATTATCTCTTGCCTCGCTCCAGATGTGGGTAACCGGCACATCATGGTAAGGATTATAGAAGGGGGAAGCCTGCCAACTATCAGCTGTTCTTTAAAATCAAAGGCCCTGATGTTTAAGACTTGGAAAGTCTCCAGTTCATTCAAGAGATAAGTATGATCAAAAGAAGGGAAATATGGATTTAAACTATGTTGATCTAATGGTAAAATTTCATCACCTTGTGAATGAAGAAGAGATGGAAAAGATTCTGAACCAGGAAATGGAAAGCCATTGCCTTCTAAAATTAAACCTATCATCTCTCCTTTGTAAGCCCTCAACATGAAGGCTTTATCATTAAGTGGCCTAGTTGGAGCTGGTAGGCTGAGCTTTGGTGGGTCTATAGAGTGGACGATTGCTTCTCAACCTGTGTATACCCCCTTGTCCATGGGGTAATGTACGTCAACCTTGGTTTGATACTGGTTCCAGCAGTGGAGGTGCAGGGCCCTGCCTTCCTCTGGTTCCATGTGATCAAACATATGAACTGTGTATTCCATGAGAGTCTCAATGGGGTCAGTTGACAGGTGCATTTCTGTGTGTGGGCAGTGGTACTAGTGGTTGTACATGGCAAGGAAGTCTCTGATGCAGTTGCTCAGCCTCTGGGTTCCCTCTGAGGACTGTGTCAAGGACATCTAGTAGGACTGAGTTTAGTTCTGCCTCATTTACATGGCCCATATTGACAGCATGTTCCATGCATCTGGCCATGCCAGGCAGGTACCATCTTGGGAACTCATTCAACTGAGGTATCCTTGGTTGGAATGGTTCGGCATTGGGATTTATAGGTCTCCAATAAATGTCCAGCTCAAAATCGACAATGCTACCATTAGAGTCAATCCTCCTTTTAGGATGTGGTTGTTCTGGTAAGCCAGGTATGACCAGTATATTTCATAGGTCCCCATCAATATTATTCATCCTCAGATGTTGTTCATGTGGATATGGAGGAGGTGCACATCTGACCTCATCCTCATGAGCCATCAGCTGATTGTATGGAGGCAAGTGCAGATCAAAAAGAATGTCCATAATGCGAAGATCATTTCTACTCACTTGGTAATCCGGAGGGAGTTGAGGTGCATTAACAGGAATCACCTGGTAAGCCAAGGTGTGAAGCATGTCAGCCGTACGAACTTGAACTCCAATGTGTCACCGGTTACCAGCAGACAAGTGGCAAATAAGAATGATATAGCAATAACCAATTAGAATCAAAGTGAACACCCAGGTAAGACCAGGATCACCCAGTAAAATGATTACAATAATCATTAGAACATTCAAACATAATCAGAACACAAATAAACACAAAAGTGCAAGATATTGAGCAGTGCAAAGATAGCAGGCCTCTTTGTTTGTATCACAGAGACAAAGAACAATTGACAATGTCCTTGTACAGCAACAAGCAGGGCTCATAACCTTTTGAGAATACAATATGGTACTCTCTAGAGGCTAGCATGGGTTGTTTGCTGATCCTCAACAGTAGTTGCCAAAATCAGTATTGAAAAAGCTTCAGACTATGTGTCTGGTCAGTAATGATATTCTAGTCAACACTCAGGTTTTTGGATACCATGAGTTTGATTATAAGAAAAAGTGTAGGATAAAGCAATCCTAGTGATAGAAGTATGTGAGCAGCTTATTGGAGGCTGTTCCAATGATGTGCTGCAAAGCTGGGGGTTCCCACAAGTCTCTTAGGTCACACAAATTAGTTTTCTAACTCAATTGTATTGCAAATGTAAGGAGTTGTGGTTTCTGGCCTACTAACTGTGCTACCGCTTATCCCTTGACATGGATAGTGTTACGCGGAGCGTACCAGCAGGAATCGAGCGTAAGGATAAGTGTCTCGACGGAGGTACTTCACGGAGAGACACAACGTCGTTGAAACGCTTCTAAGATTCAGAGGTCAATGTCTTAAGTGAACGGCTTAAGGATTCGAGAAGATATGCTTGTATTGTGTAGATCGAGAATAAGAAATAGTTACATGTTAGCGACGACTATATACCAAAGGACACGTAAGCGAAGAACATCACAGAAGGTGATGGAAACGATGCGTAAGCAAGGAACTCTCTGGAATGTCATAGAAGGAGATGATTAATAAGGATCACGTAGCTAGCGCGAGAGAACTAGCTAGAGGAGGAGCGCTGTCCAAGAGTAAAGAGAGAAAAGAAGATACCTCTCCCGGTGGGACTAAAAGGGGAATGGTGTGAGGTTTTTATAAGAGAATAAGAGAAACGCTTGTCCCATCAAAGAGATGGAGACAGTGAGTCCACCGGAGGGAAAACATACCCGGTCCCGCGATGACACGGCGAAGAAAGGAAAAGAGGAATAAACGTGTATAGAGGAGTAAAATTGTAACAGATAGTCAGTTAGGAAAGTAAGGATCACAATGGCACTAGCAGAAGGTATTGCTGGGGATCTGTTCCCTTTTGTTGCCCAGTGTAGGGATGGCAGTTCCCAAAGGACCTGCCTGAGGATAAGAAATCAACAAAAAAATTGAAGAACAGAGCAGAAGCTTAATTGACCAAAGTGGCTGATCAAGGTTCAAGGGCAGGTCAGCCTGATGCAGACCCACCAATTCAAGAAGACCTTCCAATCTCCCAACCCCTCACTAGCACTGGAGGAAGCATGGACACCATGACAGGGGCAATAATAGACTTGTTGAGTCCATTGACCCTTCAGCCAACAGAGTCTGACAACTCCCAGGTCCCTGGTGATCCTATTATGATCTTGAGGACTGAGAGTCCTCTTATGCAAGTATACATTGAAGGCATTACACCTCTGAGGGAACAACTCAAGGGTCAGAATGCTCCAGAGGAGATCAAGAGAAAACTCCTTCTGAATCCACCATTAAGGATTGATGTTCAGGTAGGGGTTCAGAAAATTCAATAATCATGGGATAAACTCCAGAGAGCACCAGGAAATGGCCATAGACTGGATGCTATAGTAGCCCAACCACCATCCCACAAGTCAAGGCAGAGGGACAGTTGTTCTAAGGGGTATATGAAACCCCAGTATGAAAAGAGGATATCTTTGATACTGAACAAAAGACATCTGAAAGTGCAGAGAGACAAAAGGGCAGACTGGTGCCAAATATGCCAAATTGCCCTGCTTATCTATCCAGACAAAATTCAGATATTATCTGTCACCTCTATGGGTGGAACTGAGGAATAGTGAACCTCTATTGAATGGTACAGGATTACACCACAGCTAAATACAATGTAGTGGCAACTCCTGAGGACTCAGAGGACCCTTGGAACAATAATGACCACAATGATCATAGCTTGTGTCATGAGGGGAATAATGGGCAAAGAATGCCCATTTCAGGAAATGGAGGGAATGATCCTTCTAGGGTGAATACCTAGGAAGACAAAGTCCTCCAGGGGGCAGAATGCCAGGAAGAGAAGGTCCTCCTAGAAGAGGTCCTTCCAGATGGGATCCCCCCAATGATCCAGGCAATGATGATCCAAACGAGGATGAGGACAATGAAGGAGATGAGGATGAGGATGGGGGAAATCCCCCTATACATTCTGGGATACCCACATTCAGTACTTACCAAAGTTATTTAAGGGGATATACTGGAAACAAATGCTACCAGGACCACATGCAAAATGAATACACATGACATATTGAGGGGCAGGTTGAAGAACTGGCAGGTCTATTAGGACCAGAGATAAAGGCAATGAATCCATCAAAACAAAGCAAGTATAGAGGTCAAGATGACCTTGAGAAATTCAGTGACTAGATTAGCCAGTTATTAAAGTACTACTGTACTTGTAAAATTACTGGGCCTGATCGGTATGAGGACTGAGTTCTTTATACCAGACTATACTTGGAGGGTATAGCCTCTGAATGGTATGGATAGGAGATCAACTCTCCAAACTGGAAGGACTATTACTGGTCATTTGAGGATCTAATATGTGAACTTTTCAAGTAATTTATCCATGAGGTGTTAGTATAGAACACCATAGATCAATATAATTGAATGAGATATAACTTGCAGAAGGGAATTCTTGCCTTTTATAACAACTTACAATGTCATGCATACCACATGATACAACCTCCTGACAATTATTTATTCAAGAGGAAATATATTTATGGGCTATCCCACTTGCTTATTAAAAGCCTCTTCGAGGCTTGTGGAATATCTCCTGAACATTTGACAATAGAGGAGATCTTCAGCAAAGTGTAGTGCATGGAAGCTGCCCAGAAGGCTATAAACCTCCTAATGAGACACAGCAATAACTCTGAAGGGAAATTCTTCCAAGCCAAACCCCAATTGCATAAGACAAAGAACCAAGAAGGGCCTGCAACTATCGTGGGAAAATGGCCAAGGTACTTTAAGAAGGGAGATACCCTTTACTACCACCAACCAAGGCCTTGGGGCCCTGGTCATAGGAGTGAGCAGAGAAGTGAAAGAAGGGGTGGGACTAAATTCCAAAAGAAGGAACAACAGAGCCAGACCCCTGATAAGGGCTATCCAGCCCAGAAGTTCCTTCAGGGAATACTCTGTTTTGGATGTGGACAAGAAGAGCATATGGCATAACCATGGTTCCATTGTCCTCCGAGAACTTGTCTTTCTTGAGCTTGAGGGGCAATGGTGCCCGCTTGCTTGGGCCAGCCTTGGACGAAATAAAACCATACTTACTTTGGGTGGTCACAACCACTGTCTCCAATGTCTTCCTTGGGCCATGTTGACCTTGTGCAAAACTGCACCTGGTCTTTGATTTTTGGCACTAGGCACATGCCGAGCCAATTTCATAGGCACAGGTGGCCATGATCCTGGCCCTCTGGCAGACATCACATGCACTCTCTGCCCCAATGTACTGGGGCACCACCTTGGTCACAGGGACCTTCTTCTTGCTGGCTGTAGGTTCTACATCATTGTCGTCCCCCTCTGCTCACCCCCGCTAATCCGTCATTAGTCCAGTAAGCCGCATCTAATAAATACCACTTATCTTGCACATGGATGACGCACTGACGGCGTGTCAGATAACACCTGTATCATTGCACATTCCACCTTCTCTATCTCCATCATTGAGTCTTGCATTGCTGACAGGGCCTCAGCTTCCATATGTTTGGCCATTATTTTCTGTCTACACTCGGCCTGCATACATTTGGCCTTCATGATGCAGGTGACCATGTTGTCATCAATATTGGTGTCGACACTGAGACCAGTGATGTCATTCCAGGCCTTCTCCTACAGATCCTATTGAGAGGGTTTTCAGTGAGTCAGGGACTGGGTAATTGTCACTCACTAGTGCCATGGCAAATTGTTCTACCCACATATCTTGTTCTTCCCTCAGATTGTCCTGGTCGTCCAGCACTGATCTTGCTACTGCCTTCAGTTGGACACAAAACTCGTGAAAGTGTTTGCATGTTGCTTGCCAATGCGTGGTGCCGGTGTTGGAGAGGGTGTGGAGCTTGTTGAGACACAATTGGAACTGCAACATGGTGGTGAGAGGTGGAAAGGATGAGCCGAGTTGAAAACGTGCATCAGACTATATAGGCGGTCCCACAGATTCGACCTCCGCATTGTTCTTGGGCTGATGTGATCATACATCTGACTGGGAACAGTCAGCAGCTAAGTTCCCTGTGGATGTAGAGCACAGTGTGTCTCTATGGTTATATCTACCCCTTTCTCACACTTTTGGAAACTACTTATTCCTGTGTTTTCTTTCTCCAAGCGTTTTGTTACTTAGAGTGATGCTAGACTGGTACTAGACCAGTACTTGGACTAGTCCATGCTAGCCCAGTCATGATCTACACTATTGACATGTCAGTTTCATTTACCTTTCATTTATTTGACTATATTTCACCTTATCTCCATCCTATTTGTTCACTTTGCATTGATCATTCCTGGCTTTCTGTTTTTGGCATCACCAAGTGCTGGTCTGATATTTCGGGTCTGACGGCAGTCCTTTTAGGGTCAGTTGCCCCTAGGGCTTCTAGACTGGTCTAGTCTACCAATCCACCATACCGTTCACCATCACCACCATATGCCCCATCTATACCCTTAATGTCTCTCTTTCCCCATTCTCACTCCAGACTACTGGTCTCACACACTGGTCTAGCTCTGGACTACTGTCTTCTACTACAGTGCTGGTCTTGGACTTTCTTACTCCTTCACCCTTACCCTGAGTCCCTTTAGGGGTGAATTATCTCACCTCCCCCTTCTCACTTCAACAGCCTAGGGCTAGAGTGGTTCTCCACCCTTAGCCCTTCTAGCTGTCCTAGTATCTTTACATCAGGCTGAGTAGAAAACAGTAATAAAATTAGTCTACTAGTAAAGGTGTCAATTGTAGGCAATTATGCACTAAAAATGCATACATATTCTATGTAAAAATAAAAATAAAAATAAAAGAGGGTTTTTTGTTACTAGTACTCAACCCTAATAAAGTGTAGCATAATGTTTCCTAATCCATGTGGACTTGATGTGAAATTCAGAGAACCAACATGTCATGTGACCATAGTTGCATTGCCTTGTCAACTAGTTGAACTACCACCCACCACACACACAGTCCAAAAGCAATCCACCACCCCGCCATCTCAAAATGTGCCCCACATATGACAATGACACCAACAACCTAAGTCACAAGGGTGTGATGCCCCAGAAGCCACCTCCCACACCAGTTGCACACATAATAGTGCACTTCCCTGCCTACACCACCACTACCAGGTGCACCCCAAATTGCATGGGTGTACCCCTACTGTGCCCCACCTCCCAATGCACAGGTATGACACCCACTGACCCCACCTTCCAGTGCACAGATGTGATGTCCAAGGTTCCACTATACTGGCATAATACCCACTAGTTCCACCTTCCAACAGATGGGCCTGGCACCCATGGCATACCATTCCCACCACATAGACTCAATGCCTTACCATCCCACATATGGCACGACTTCCCACTTACAAGACATGGGCATGACATCCCACTCCCACTACATGGGTGCAACATCCAAGGTCCCACCAGAGTATACAGTAATAGAAGTACAAAGAGTAAAGGTAAAAACCAAATCAGTCATTTAGTACATTCCTGAGCACCTCAGTAATACACTACATTTGTTGTTTTGTTGGAATTTTGATCAAGAGGAAATGCAACCTTAAGGTTTCTTGGATTTGTACATCTAGAAAGAGACATATACAGTCATCCATGTGAAAATACAGGTGTATGTAAATCCAGTCCAACATGTTTGACACTTTGCCCCTGGGCTTTATTTATTGTCATGGAATAGGCAAGATGAACTGGGAATTGTAAACAGCAAATTGGAACAGGGAATTCATATTTATTGACATCAAGAGCAATTTGAGGAATAAAGACAATGTTGTCATCACCACCTTGTACTCCTTGATTTTCCTGCCCAAGCACATGACATTGAAGAACACGATGTGTAGACCTGACCAAGACCATCTGTGTACCATTGTACAAACCATGTTGAGGATCCAAGTTCTGCAGAAGCATAAGAGGGGCACCAATTTTCAATTCCAGCTAATAAAGAGGAAAGCCAGAGGGATTATGTGTATGTAGAAATTCTAGAGGGATATATTGATACTCTTGCTCTGTGACTGAGTCTGCACTATCATAGACTACATTGTCACCAGGCAAAGATGTGAGAATGGTAGTATTGATCTTATTGACATCCATATTGTTGCCAGCAAGGATTGTGTGATGCAAAAAGTACCCATCAGGATGATTTTGAGCTGGGTCAAGAAGTCCTTCATATAGTGCTGTAATCAGAGATTGGATATCATTGCCACAATGCATATATTTAGGAAGAAGAATTTCATTTTCAGCATTGATTCCATGGCCTGTACCAATTTCTAGCAACCATTCTGCAAATCGTCTGCACTCAATATTTTGATCCAAGTGCATGTTTGACAAAGGTGGCAAAGCTGAATTTGTTGCCAAAGGTGAGATCTGTGTAAGGTAGCACCAACTATTTGCTCTCTGGATCCATGAGGAATTACTGGAAGTGTTTGGCAGAAATCTCCTCCGAAAAGCACAACAATTCCACCAAAAGGTACATCACATCCAAGCAAGTCCTGAAGAGTGCGATCAACACTTTCTATAGCATGTTGATACTGCATAGGTACTTCACCCCAAACAATGAGAGCAGTCTGACTCAATAGCTCATGAAGTTGATTATTCTTTTTGATATTGCAAGTGCTGGCCTCATGAACAGAAATGGGAATTTTGAAGCATGAATAGGCTGTATGCCCACCAGAAAGTAGGAGAGATGCAATTCCAGATGATGCAACACAAAGAACAATTTTTCCTTGAGCACAAACTGCAGCTGCAATGAGATTGAAGAGATATGTTTTGTAACAGCCTCCAGCACTGTGTACAAAGAAACACTCCCGATGGACCACTGCTTGCTGAACAGCATTTAGAACTTCATTATAAACTGTTCTGTGTTCATGATTGAGAGTTGGAATACCATGCTCTACAATACCCTGAAGTGTTTGTGGATCATAGGCAAGTTGCTCTGTGATCAATTGGTTGCCCTCTACTGCAGCCCAATTTTCTTGTGGAAGGGGCATCTCAGGAAAATATTGTAGGCTTTTTCCATTTTTGCAAAGTGCTAAATTGATGAGATGAAGACTATAATCATAGATCTGATTTTCTTCAAGTAGAGGCATTATAGGAAAACATTGATGGATACAATATTCCAAATCATCACAGAGATATGCACACATTGCCTCCCATAGTTGATTTGGATGCACAGAATTTCAAAAAAGCAAAATGGTGACAAAGAGATTGCGTAATCCTTGTCCTGTATGCATGCCAGCAGCTTCTGCAGACACAAAATCCATTCTTGATCATCATCCAAGAGTCCTCTAGCCTGGCAGGTGTTCTTGAATGTATCACAAAGAACACCATTTACAGTCCGCAAAATCTGATAAGAGATAGCAGCTAGAAAATATATTAATAATTTGTTTGAACATATAGTTAAGGAAAACAACATACCTTTAACAGTTGTAAGCAAAAGCCTAAGATAAAAATGCTCACAACCATTGGGTGGAACAGAATACATTCATCCAATTGCCCTATGATGTTGCTGTGGCTTCCAATTTTCTTGTGCTCATACAAACCTTTTTGGAAATTTTTGATAGAGACAATTATGTGCACCAGGAGCAATACAGTACAAACAGCATCAGCATTTGCTTTGAACCACCCTAATCGCCGAGTGTCCTTTGTGGTAGCTCTCTTCAAAACCTCCTGTGGTGCATCATCAACACCATACAAAACATTCTGCTCATTTTTCAAATGAACAGAAAGTCTATACACTGATGGATATTCCAAATGCATGAAAAACTCTAAACTGCTTCAATAGATGAGATATATCTGCTGTTAAGATATGATTTGACCTCATAATGTCCTTGAGTTTCCAATGTAGCATGATCAGGACCTTTGTAAATGTACTTGTATATGTACTTCATAGGTTTCATGGATGCATGGACTTCTACATTCATATGGCATTGATACCAAACCAACAGCTTTTGATTGTGAGGAATAGCATGCTAATTGGTAAAGTTATCTTCATTCTTTTGAATAGTATGCCCATTGTCAGGCCTTGCATATACAGGATAGCCATCATCATTCATCCTTGTGTGTTCAGAAAAGAATTTTGGAAAGTGTTTTTTACATCTACCATTTTCCAAGCACCTTTGTGGAGTGCAAGGTCCATGAAGCGTGAAGCATGTAACAACACCATGGAGTTGTGGATGTATATTTTCATCAGGAATTTGAGCTGAAATAAGTGCATCAACTTGTTGCACTGTACAAATCTTGTCCTGATTTTCTAGGAATATGAGAAGATGCATATGAGGCAGTCCACCCTTTTGGTACTTGATAGTGCACACCAAGCCAGCAACAGCTCCAAATTAGCCATCACATATGATCTTTAGCAAGGCTTGTTGTGTTTGATAGAAACATGTGCTACTAAATCAGGTTGATCAACAGGCTGTAGTCCTACAAACAAAAAGTGTGTTGGTTTAATTTAAGTTAGAAAAAGAGCAATGAATAGAACACACCTGGCAGGAGATTTTTTGAAATTCCTTGCCAATTTGCATTTGCAGTCATTGCCAAGAAAAGATCTGGCTTTTGACAATCACAGCATATTGCAAGGAAATCTTGAAGAAGTTGCTGCATATAGCATGGACTTCCAGAATGTAATGAAGGTAGAACAACACTTCTGCCAGTATCTTGGAGATTTACATGGGAATCTTGTGCAATATGATCTTGTAAACCACTATAAAATCTTTTTCTGATTATGAACAATCCAAGTAAGATTGGACTGCTCTACAGAAGCCCAAGCATCTATTGTTGAAATAACCATGCCCCATAGAACAGATTTCTGGATTCAATCTCTTGGGGGTGGATGTGGATGCAATAAGCATAGAATAGGATTTGAGTCAGATACTTGACAGATTTCATCTACCCTCATTTTGTTGTAGTTCCATGCCAAGATGGCAGCCATGTTCACCTTTTGGAAATAGTAATACATAGTGTAATTTGGAGTATGCACAGTGAAGATGGCTCATGCATTGTAAACCACCTCCTTGAAGATGCAAAATGATATCACAGTTTTCATTGAGAACTTCTATACCATCTCCAGGAATGACTGCTGCAATTTCATTGACAGTTGGCAAATTATATCTTCTAGCATCAGTTGCTTTGTTGTAATGCAATCACACATGAAGATCATTTTGGTTTCCTTTTCATCTTGCATTCAATAGCTGATGAGCATGCTTAAACACATTGACATAGGGATGATGATTAAGGAGCATGTTATTTAGATCTCACAAAACATCTGCATTGAGATTGTGACTCTGATCTTGATGAATTGCCACTGCTTCATGAGGATCATGGATGTAAAGCTGTGCAAAGCTTGGAACATCATTTTCCTCAGGCAATAAGCTGCCCATCAGGTGATATAGCCCTCCATCCATGCAAAAAGCTGTTGGACCAGGACCTTGTATGGTATGGCAATCAACTTCAACTCCTACAGAGGTTGCAAATTTGTTGTATTGACATATATTGCGAACAAAGTCCTGATTGGTTTCATATAGCCTTTGAAGCTCTTGTGGCCACTGAGGAAGTGCAGGAAGCTATACTTTTCCCTCCAAGCAGCAGATTCCAAAGTGTTTTCAGGCATGTGTAGACTTGCTAAGCTTTGCACAGTCAAAATGCAAAGCATGACAACCAGGGCATTGTACATTTATAGGGGCAAGATAATGGGTTTGGATAGGATCAATATATGGTCATCCACTAGAAGATAGTTGAACAGGAGGAGGATTGTTGCCAGATGGAGGAAAATGATTTTCATTATCTGAGTCAGGAGGTCCATGAGGAGGTTGTCCTCTGTGAGCATGATCTTCTTCATATTGCTCTTGAGAAAGCTGATTATGCTCCACATAAAGCTCATTTTGCAATCTTTCCTGATTTTGTTCCTGATTTTGTTGTGATTTGATTGCTTGCTGTTTTTGTATCTATTGTTGAACTCTTTTCTATTGCTGTAATATCTGTTGGCGAATATGCTCCTGTGCTTCTGCTTCCTGATGCTGATGAGCTTCCTGTTGTATTTGCATTTGCTGATAAGCTTCCTGTCACATAAGCTCCCATTGGTAAAGAAGCTCATTGTCCTCAATGTTGTTTCCAGCCTGTGGGTTTATAATATACTGGTGAAATTGCAAGGGTGGTGATGGTGGTGGTGGTGGTGGAAGGGCAAAGTTGGGTTGACTTGGAGGAGGTCATCTACACCTAGCATCATGGTTCCAAACACATTCCTCATGGGTCCATTGGAAATTGCCCATAAGATTTTGATGATAATCCACATGTCCACCAACTGGTACATTATTGTTATATGCAAATGGTTACATGGATGGTGGTGGAAACTGTGGATTGTGCACACATTATGCATGTTGAACCTCATGATGCTCTATTGCATTGCATGGCAATCTAGGATATTGATGTATTGGAACAGGAGGATGATACTATACAAATTTCATAAGTAATGTAAAAGGTAGCTGGAGTTGAAATACCTACCAGTAATGCAACAGGAGCATTATGTGGAAGTGAAGGGGGTTGACAGTATGGCTGCTGATGAAAAGGAGGAGATCCCAAGACACATTGATCCTGCTCAGTTTGACGAGCAGTGTTTTGAGCACGTTGAGGGGAATTAGAGGGAGTTGACATGATTTTATGTATGTATGTATGTATGTATGTATGAGAAAAGAAACTGTAGAAGAACCAGAAGTCCAGGTATCTCAGTGATCCTTCTATCACTTCCTGGTGGATATTCTGCCAATAACCAATATGGACTATCCTAAAGTATTCACTTTATGTAAAATAATAGCTATTTAAAGACACCTAATAAGCTATTGTAGACTTAGCCTGGGGCTGCGCAACCACAGTGGCTCCCAGTCATCCTTCATAAATCAGGCACAATCCTGATATGGACTAATCACCCTCAAGAGAGGGGACTAAGAAAGCACGATATAGTTGAGACAAAATTCTGTCCTTCCTAGGGGCTCCTCTAAAGGCAGCGAGGGAGATGGAAAAGAAAATGTGGGTAATGACTTGTGGCACCACTTAACACTGTGGATCGTATATGAAAGTGAATAATGAGCTGGAGCAGGAAAGAGAGACAGAGAGAGGTGCTGGGCAAATGGTTTGCAGCCTGCAGTGTGAAATGGCTGAAAACAGAAGTGACTGTGGTGCTGGGCACTGGCAAACAGGCCACATGGCTTTTGCTGATTGAGCCAAACTAACTGACAGGTAGGTCACTTTTTTTCAATGTCCGTTAGTTATTTGATTAGTGTATTGTGTACTAGCTATAGAGAATACAATTATCTCTTTACATGTAAAAGCTGGATTGAAAAGAGGGAAAATTTGTACTAATATTTTTGTGTAAATGTAGTGTAGTATATGTCTGTATGCCTGTATGCACTGTATGTGAATGTGACAGTGCTGTGGCAGTGCTGTACAAGGGGTACCTAATTGTAATGCTGTAACTTCTGTCGATGGCTGTACAATACAGCCATTTTATGGTTTGCTGATGAAATCCAGAAGCTGCCACAAAACATTCCCAACCATCAAACCTTTGCCTTGTTGACTTTCACTTTCAGCTGCTGCCAGATTTACTACAGGCTTGTTCTGAAGCTTCAAAGGCCATTCTTCTTCTGTAGGACATGTTTATGATTATAGCTGCTGGAGCAAAGAGCCAAATATTTGTGTGGCATTTGAAGCATGTTAGGGGGATAATGTGGACATTTTGGAGGTGATAGACATGTTGTCAGAATTCATTAAATACAGGGATCAGTTGTAGACTTGTTCTATTTTATTGATCTATTGTTATTGTGAATCTATATGTGTGTACAAGCTTTGATCAATGTAATGCAAGGTGTTCATCCATTGTTTCTGGCCATGAAGCTCTACTATCCAGTAAAACTGGAGAATGGGTGGATCAAATAGGTGGGTATAAAATGAATTCATGTATGCACTCTGACAAGATGGAGGTGAGTAACTCAGACATATCATGTAAGCCACATCCAAAGTCAAATTGCTTGCCTGGCAGAGCTGCCAAGTGCTCATGAACTTGCCTCAACATAATGTAACTCCTTTGATCCACACTCAGACATGGATGTAATACTAGCAGAATGGCTTGTAGACAAGTGCAAGGTTTTCTACATGGACATAACAGCCATGGACAACAATGTGATGACTCTCTATGTGTTAATGGTGGTAGGTCACCACAAATTCCCTTGCTTGGCGATTTCACATACAATTTTGCACATGGGACATTTGAGATATATCATCTGAATGACTGGATAATCTTCACCATTGCTGACATGAAATCCATGCTTCACCATTCCAGTGGAATATCTTTTTGGAAGCAGATGAGCAAGGGCCAGGCCACCCAACAATGCAATTTCAGTAGGGTTGGAGCCCTCTTGTTACACTTTCACCATACATTCATCAGCAGCACACTCAGTATGATCATGTTGCCTCCTGCTCTTGACCCCACAAACCCTGAGCAGCAATCTGACAAGCATAGTGATTCCTGAGCCAATGGATTCAATATCCATTGTGTTAACTAATTGTTTCTACACAG
>JBBPKY010000110.1:0-47022 GCA_038089495.1 Xerocomellus dryophilus
GATCCCAACGCGCGGTACCCCATCTCATACGGCTCGGGAAACCGTCGCGAGCCGGTGTTGTACCCCCCGCCATAGACGAAGAAGAGCACCGGGAGCTTCCCGTTGGGCGTGGAGAGCGCGGATGCCGCGGGTGGGTAGTAGACGTCGAGCTGGTCCGGCGCGCATCGGGATGGACAGACTCGGTGAGTGGTATGACAGGTGGACTTACATAGTGGCGGTTCCTCTGGCCGTACTTGAATTCCTTCCTCTCGATCTTGTCTATTTCTGCTTTTTTCTCGTCCAAGACGGGTATCAACGCAGCCAGCGCTAGTCGACGAAGAACACACGATCGATCGATCAGCCACGTCCTATTAATGTCGTAGTATACTCACTGGGCATGTTGATCTTGTCGATCGCGGTATCCTTGAGTCTTTGAATCACATCCATCGTAGTAGTAACGAAGCCACGCTGTGGGATCAAAATCAACCCGTGATATAAGGGACGTGGCGATACAGGACTCTCATCATTCAACGTTAGCTAAGAAAGTACACAAGATGATGGCATGCTACAAGTACACGAGTATGCGGCAACTATACACATATTGAAACATAAATCGCACGACGAGAGCGAGGACGGAAAGCATACAGCAAACCAGGAAATACCGGCCGAGGCATTTGACGCCTAGATCTTTGACCAAGAAATTTCATTCGATGCGGGTCATCGTTTCTGCCTGCGCGATCAGTAGACCCAAGGGAACCTCAGAATCCACCTCCCAGCACAGCTCTTGAACGAGTACTCGTGATCGTCGGGATTTTTGATAGGCTCGGACGTCGACGAGACGTCGGGTTCACCAGAGCGGCATCGAGCTGGAACTCGGAATCCCTGATACACAACGCACGTCAGCTTCAAGTCTACACGTTTCCGTTCCGTGACTGACGTTCTTACGAAGTCCGCCACCCCATGGCGTTTTACCGATCAGTCGGGCGTCGACTCCTAACCCCCTCTCCGCAAACCCTTGCCAGATATCACACCCGTTCTCACCGCCAGTCAATACCTTGTCCGCTTCGATGATCGCATCCCTGGCATCAAAGAAGCTGGGATAACAAGGCTGCATCTTCATTCCGTTTATCACGAGCTGTAGCAGCAGCGTGTTGCCGTGCTTGGGGACGAGAGGGTTCGGTAAACCAGTGTGTGGATCGAACGTCTGTGGTCGGTAAAAGTCGTTGGGTGGAAGCGTCCCGTCAGCATTAGGAACAGGGGGTAAGAGCGTGTCCGAAAAGCCATGTTTGGCAATGAACCGCTGTTGAACAACCCAAAGCATTTCAGCCCAAACCTCGCCAAGCGCATGGAGCCCAAAAAATCTTGGCTCGTTCGGGGTCTCGTATGTTGTTGGATTCACGGAGTCATCAGTAGAGTAGGGGTAGTGGCGGACACCCTCTTCATGGTTGGCGGCCCAAGCACCCACGGTGTAGTCTGAATAAGTCGAGGTGGAACGCACGGAAGTGGCAACGAAGTCTAAGAGAAGTGTGAGTTGACTACACTGGCGGGCCTTAATGACGAACCTCCCCAGCCTTCACCCATACCACCAGACTCCCCCCAGCCAAGGCATCCAGAATTCTTTGGTCCACCCGTCAGCCGAGTAGAGAGGCCATGAGACAGCTCATGGATGAGAATGCTAGCGTCCATGTCTCCATCCGGATAGGGTGAATTAGTATTCCAAAGATTTACAACGCAGCGACTGCATATAGCGAAAATCAAAACGTGAAAGCCAACACAAGACGAACTTGTACATACCCATTCAGTCCATCTGGGGGACTCGCGAACGCCGCGTTATTGAATCCATGTCCGTGCTGAGCATCCGCAATGACAGCATCACCTTCTTCACCTCCTCGTTCAAAGTTATGCTGCTGAAAGTTGCCAGCAACCTCGGTAAAGCCATATCTGACACACGTTCATCGTGGCGAGCGCAACACAAGGCCAGTTTACTTACCGGTAGAAGAGATCATGCACCATGTTGGTGGTATAGAACAGTTGGGTTATACTTGCATTAACATGTGCCCTCGCCTGTTTTAGCGATTCGACTTGGGTAAACGTTCGTTCTGGGGAATAGGGGTATGAGAACACTCCATCCGCATGCGCTAAAAATTGGCGTCAGCTTGTGACTACAACAGAAGAGGAGGTCCGGCACCTAGAGGACGCTGGTTATGCACCCAAGTATCCTCGCCTTCCCAATTTTCGTGCGCGAAAACGTTGTTGCCCCATGTTGTCTTAGTCGTGCGCCAGTACGAACTCCCTTGATGTCCACGTCATCTGTACGTACATCAAAACCCAACGAATCCAAAACCTACCAACAGTGGTTCCATCTTCCTGACCGATACTAGGGTCACGAGAGACGGGGAGCGTGTGCCAACCCGCGGGAGAAGCAACGGTATCACCCAATTCCTCCATAATTTGTCTACCATATGATAGGGGATATCCGGCCTTGACTAAAGAAAATCATCTTAGCTTGGGAACCTAGAAAATGATCGGTATACATACTGGGTTCACCGAGTTTCGCAGCCTTCTTCTGCGCAGCCTCCGCAGGGTCATTTGTACCCCACGGGAAAACAAGGTAAGACGCCTTGTTAAACTCCGGGACACCTGCGAACAAGACACCAGTTAGTCGATATCACCAAATTGTAGACTCGTCGGATAAAAATAGCACTCACTTATCATCCCGGAGAGCGATTTACCCAGCCCCTGCGCGGGCGCGGAAGCTACCGAGTCAAAGTTGGACCCAGGAAGAACAAAAGCACCGAGATTCGGCAGCTGACCGGCTGCAGAGTGGCAATTGCACGAATGAGCAACGAAGCATCCAACAAGACGTGTGCGGTGTTGAAAAGAGGCACGTTCACGATCAGACTCTCACAGTCATGGACACCGAACGAGCCCGCACTCACCCTTCCCAGGGACCGACATCGACACCGGAGAATCGCTCCACCAATCGACGACGCTGATAATGCGATGGGGTACCGACGTCGTCACGGTGGTCTCGTACCAATTGTGCGCCATCTCCACCTCGAACTACACGCGGTACGGATAAGACCAAGGGATAAAAGAAGGAAGGTAGACACATACACGGTGAACCAACTCGAGTTTGACGCCATGCTCGGTGGGGACCTGGACCCAGACGATGCGAGCCTTGACGTCGCTAATCGCACCAGGAACATTGGACAACAACATGCCAAGGGAGGCGTGCTCTCCAAGCAGATGCGTTTCTGGGGTCACGACGATGCCGCCCACATGCTCCTCGAGCCTGTCCCCCAGAGAGCTGAACTCGGGGTGGTTCTCTGGGAGAGCAGATGCCAGGAAAGCCAAGAGGGGCCGTCTTGGGTTCATGTCGACCTCACCTGGATCCGCGGCGGGGAGGGAGGGCACATTGGCACAGTTGGAGAGGTAGAGGTGCTGCAGAGTGTCGGATCCCCTTATATGGTTGAGTGCAGAGGACAGCTGAGCACAGTAACGAGCGTGAGGGTGCACGGGGACGTGCGGGGTTTGTTCGGCTCCTGCGAAGAACTAGTGAACGGGTTAGCAAGAGCGCACCGGGGAGTCGGCGCACGCACAGAGTCACCAAAGCTGAGGACTCTGCCATCTTTGATGTTCAGGTTGACGTGTGCGTTGGCCACTTCGATGCCACCGATGAGTTGACGGACATAGATGTGTGTAACACCGGTAGCGTGGTCGGTGTACGAGTCGGGACGAATGACGTATGCACGACCAGCCTGGAAGTCGTCGTATTCGCTCAGAAAGTCGCGCGCGACAGCATAAGAGTCCTTGGTGGCATCGACAGTTGCTGCTGTATGGACGTCGACGGGCGTGAAGCGCGCGTGGGGAAGGTCAGGTCCGAATCCAAGGGTCTTTCTCCGGTTGGGTGGAGGGACTGAACGAGCCAGGGCATGTACAGCGAGGCCAGCCAGGGCAAGGTTGACAATGGCCAGGCCGTGCATGGTGGACAAGATAGAAACTTACCGCGAGCTTGTTCGGGAGCCCGTAAAGTCGGCTAAGGCGGCGCAACCGAATTATCGGCTAAGTTAGCGGAAATTCACACTGGAAAAATAATAGATTGCATCGATTTAGCTTGGCGTAGGACTATAACATATAGCACATAGCAAATCATTAGATCGGACCACCATGAAAGCAAGACAGCGGACAGAGAAATGGACAGGGAGGGAACCAAGATACCAAGATAATCGTGACTGTCATGCAAGGAATTCCGACGAATGTACCTGGTTCATCTAACCAAGATGGTATCGTATGCGGGTACTTGTGCGGTCGTCCTTGTGTTTCCACGTTTGCAATCAGTAGTAATAGTTGTATCCCCAGGGTAACCTCGGAACCCACTTCCCAATGCGGTTCTTGAACCAGCACCAGGGGAAAAGTGGGTCACAGTCGTCAGGATTACCGGGCGTGGGCTTGGGCGCCGGCTTTGGCGCCGGTTCAGGTTGACCGGGACGGCATTCGGATGGAACTCTGAGGCCCTGTTGTGGCACACGTTAACTGGGGTTAACATGTCGACGTAGGGTGACTTACGTTCGTGCGCACTCCTCCACCCCACGGTGTGCTGCCGACAACCTCGGCATCGGAACCCAATCCCCTCTCCGCGAACCCTTCCCAGATATCGCAGAAGTTCTCACCGCCGGTCAAAACTTTGTCGGCCTCGATGATCGCAGCTCTGGCATCAAAGAAGCTGGGGGTGCAGGGTTGCATCTTCATTCCATTTATCACGAGTTGTAGCAGCAACGTGTTGCCATGCTTGGGAACGAGAGGGTTCGGTGAACCGGTGAGCGGGTTGAAAGTCTGTGGTCTATAGAAGTCGTTGGGTGGGAGCGTCCCATCGGCATCGGGAACAGGGGGGAAGAGTGTTTCCGAGAAGCCGTGTTTGGCGATGAACCGCTGTTGAACAACCCAGAGCATTTCAGCCCAAACTTCGCCAATGGCATGGACACCCCAGTAGCCTGGTTTGTCGAGGGTCTCGTACGTCGAAGGATTTATCTCATGGTTGGTAGAGTACGGGTAGTTGCGGATACCATCTTCACTATTAGCGGCCCAAGCACCCATTGGGTAGTCGGTGTAAGTGGAGGTAGAACGGACTGAGGTAGCAATGTAGTCTGAGAGGGGTTAGTTGCGTGCATCAACGTAACATATGGTAAAACGAACCTCCCCAGCCTTCACCCATACCGCCAGCCTCTCCCCAGCCAAGGCACCCAGAATTCTTTGGTCCACCAGTCAGACGAGTAGAGAGGCCATGGGTCAATTCATGGATGACAATGCCAGCCTCCATGTCCCCATCCGGGTAGGGTGAATCAGTATTCCAAAGGTACATTCGGCAGCGGCTGATATCGCGGGAATAATTGGTCAGGAAAGACGCAAGGTAGATCAAGCGTGAGTTGTACGGACCCATTCTGGCCATCAGGAGGGGTCATGAAGTTCGCATTGTTAAATCCACTTCCATCCTGGGCGTTTGCAATCACAGCGTCGCCTTCTTCACCACCCTTCTCGAAGTTGGCCTGCTGGAAGTTTCCGGCGGCTTCGGTGAATCCGTAGCTGGTACACGCTGAGTGCGAAAGAGCGGAACATCAAGTACTTCTACTTACCGATAGAAGAGATCGTGGACCATGTTGGTGGTGTAGAATAACTGCGTCACGGTTGCATTAATGTGTGACCTTGCCTGTTCCATTGACGCCATTTCATTGTCCGCTGCTTGAGGGGAATATGGGTATGAGAACGTCAAACCGGCTTGAGCTGAAAATTGGCGTGAGCTGAAGATCGGTAGAAATGAGAAGGATCCTGACCTAGCGGACGCTCATTATACATCCAACGATTCTTGCCTTCCCAATTCTCGTGCGCGAAAACATTGTTGCCCCATGTTGTGTCGGTCGTGCGCCAGTAAGAAGCCGCTTGACATCCAAATCATTCATACGCACTTCTCAGTCTCCAGCCAGAAACTTACCACAGGTAGCCTTGTCGTCCTCACTAATACTGGGATCACTATCGCAAGGAAGCGTGTGCCAACCAGCGGGAGAAGCAAAGGTATCGCCCAACTCTTTGACAGTTTCTCTACCATATGATAGGGGGTATTCAGATCCAGCTGAAAGAAGGTATCAAAAGAGGGAAACATGGAATCGACCAGCATACATACCCGATTCACCACGACTCGTAGCTTTCCTTGATGCAGCCTCTACAGGATCGTTGGTCCCCCAAGGGAAAACATGATAAGATGACTTGGTTAATTCGGGGACCTGCGGTTTCTTTAGGACCGGAGCATACGACTTGAAACCTACGAAGAAACACGTCAGTCAGCTGAAGTCACCGAATAACAGACTTGCCAAATTAGACGTAGCAAATATGCACTCACCCTTCTTTCCAGTTTTACCCGGTCTCCTTCCCCTACCGTTTGCAGGTGCGGAAGCTATCGAGTCAAAGGTGGTCCCTGGAGGAACGAAAGCACCCAGGTTTGGAAGGGGACGACCTACATTCAGCCAGTATACAAATACAAAACACAATCGGTGCGATGTGAAAAGCGACACGTCGACGATCAGGTTCTCATAACCGCGGACTATGAGTAAGCCCGCACTCACCCTCCTCGACGAATGGCATTGGCATCGGAGAGTCACTCGCCCAATCGACGACGCTGACAATGCGGTGTGGTATCGATGCTGTAAGGGTGGTTTCGTACCAATTGTGCTCCATCTCTACCTCGAACTAATGACGATGAGACAACAGAATTGGAGAGGGCAATGGAGTCTTACACGGTGAACCAACTCGAGTTTGACGCCATGCTCGGTGGGGACCTGGACCCAGACGATGCGGGCCTTGACTTCGCTGACCGCACCAGGAACGTTGGACAATGACATGCCAAGGGAGGCATGCTCTCCAAGCAGATGCGTTTCTGGGGTCATGACGATGCCGGCCAGATGCTCCTCGAACCTGTCCCCCAGAGAGCTGAACTCGGGGTGGTTCTCTGGGAGAGCAGACGCAAGGAAAGCCAAGAGGGGCCGTCTTGGATCCATGTCGACCTCACCGGGACCCGCAAAGGAGGGCACATTGGCACAGTTTGAGACGTGAAGATGCTCAAGATTGGCGAGTCCATGAGCGACCCTAGTGCGATCACCTGATGCAAGAGGAGACTGAAGAAGAAAGTGGTGGACGTCGACCGCGGTAGAGAGTTGAGCACAGTGGTGAGCATGAGGGTGCACGGGGACGTGGGAATTCTGCTCGACTGTTCCGGCGAAGAACTATGATTACGGAAGACGGGTCAACGAAATCGGGACGGAAGAGTAAGCACACGCACGGAGTCGCCAAAGCTGAGGACTTTGCCATCCTTGATGTTCAGGTTGACGTGGGCGTTGGCCACCTCGATGCCGCCAATGATTTGGCGGACGTAGATGTGTGTCACGCCGGTAGCGTGGTCGGTGTACGAGTCGGGGCGGATGACGTATGCACGACCAGCCCGGAAGTCGTTGTACTGGCTCAGGAAGCCGCGTGCGACGGCATAGGGGTCCTTGGTGGCGTCGACAGCAGATGCACCGACGTCGACGGACTGGAAGCGGGCGTGGGGGAGGTCAGGCCCGAACCCCAGAGTCTTTCTGCGGGAGGAGGTGGAGGGAGAGAGGGGAGGAGGGACGGAATGGGCGAGGGCGTGTGTGGCGAGGCCAGCCAAGGCGAGCGTGACGGTGGTGAGACCGCGCATGTTGTCTGAGGGTGACACAAGGGGTTGAGGCCACTGCCGCGTTCCGTCCCGGTCTTTTAAAGAGAGAGGATTACGTACTCAACCCCCCCTCCGACGCAGCCTCTGATTGGTCGATAGTTGTCACACGAGGGGGTCGCGATGTCAGTTGTCCCCTATTTGCACTGACTCGGTTGTCTCGCCCGCAGTGTTGCTGCCAGCACGCCAGTCCATCTCCCCTTAACGAGCCGGCCAGCTGGCCTTCCAAATCCGTCTTCCCACTGCATGCAACTCGTGCCGCCTGCGCGGTAGCTGTGTGCGCTCGAAGCGGAACGCAAATTCAAAACACGCACAACCAACGACCCTCATAGGTCCGTGCCCTTATCGAAGCGTTGCTTATCGACCTCACGTACAGCACACATCCCTCGGATTCCCATTCCGCCTTTAATCCCTCAAAAAAATCGCACGATTTGGAAAGCACTCCTCCAAGTGGGTTAGTACACTTCCCCACCTGGAATATCAACACGTGCAACGCTAAATTGCAGGTCAGACTCTTCTAACAAGCTATTTCATATTTATCAAATATTGTCCGGCTGCTGTCCCTGCTCCATGCCCTTTAAAACGACCGAAACCACCACCTTGAACTCTATTGGAGTGACATTGTGACCATGTTATTGAGAGATTGCCAAGATAAGTGTGTGGACGATGTCTGTGCGATAGCGTTGCTAGGCACCAAGTTTCGAGTGAAAATTCCCAATGACTGGCTCAACTCGGACAACCGCACGCTCACTCACGCTCACCATCGCTGACCGTCATCTCGCCACGGTATCTTTGATTAATATCGCTTCATATATGGTTCATTATACACAAACCATGTAGAATAATTGGGCTCGTCAGCACGACTCATGCTCACAGCAGCACGCGCGACGAACGGTGAATGCACGGTGGTGGGCCGCCGGACGGAGGTGTGACCGCATGCACAGTGGGAAGTTTGATGAGCACGAGGTGATAGTGCTGTGAGACTTCTAGGATATCAAGCGGATAACGGAGACGGAGACCAAACAAATCTTCTTTTTTTTTTGGCGCGGTATACCGTATACGCTCCGAGTCCGGCCTAGCGCACAAGGTCTACATATAAGTAAGACACAGGGTAGATATCAGGCTCATTGAGCGGAGTTAACGTATATCGCCACGATATCATCACTAACGTGAACATTGTCTGTGGTGGCACAAACATCCTTCTCGGATCTTGTCGTGTCGTGGCCTGATCACCGCCGAGCCATGGCATGCGTTGTTCACGCGCACCAGTGATCGGCGTCTTTGTGTCGCTATCGCTCCATGCAGACGATTCATTGTAGCGAGTCCGCGACGGTCTTGCGAAAGGAATGGCAACGACTGGATCCACGTCCCGGCCCCGTAATCGCGGAGCTGCGGATTGTCGGAATGCCTCACTGTCTGTCACTTGTAGAGGCTTTTGCAATAACACCCAAGCGAATATGACAAACGATCACGCCAACAGCGACTGTCAAATCAAATCACGGGGTGGATGGGGAGTGTTACCGCCTCGGAGGACACAATCTGATTTGATATCTCACAATGATTATATCCCAAGTGGGACTCTTCCATTTAGCGACGGTGCCCGTCGAGATCCTCCCGGCGAGGGGACTAGTCTCGTGGCCAGATGTCCTACGATACTCGGGGCGGGGTTTCCGAACGGTGTGATCCGAACGTCTTGTTCGAAACCACCGAGGAGGACGGCTGAGCACCTTGACCATCCCGAAGGAGCTACATATGACGTGTCAAATTGTTTTGCGACAGCGGTGTCACGGTCACGAGATATTATTGCAAAGTCATCCTTGGAGCTTCAAGCTCCGTGTCAAAAGCATCACCCCCTCATACTTACGTCCTCGAAACACTCTGGAGACCGAGCGTCCGCAGGCTCCGCACAGCCGTCGTGCCCCACGGAAACGCGCTGACTAATCATGCCGGCAAAACCGGCCATGTCCCAAAAAGGAAAGTCGTTCCGATCGTTCCATTACCACGGCTGACTTCTGCAAAGTACGACGTACCATCAAGTTATACGCCATGTGTCATTTGTCTCCATGCCGTCGTCGCTCCATCCAGTGTCATCGTGGCCTGGGCATGTTCAAGACGTGTTTGTACGGATGGGAGGCGATCAGGCACACCATGGAAGCGCTGGAACGAGGATTGGAGAGACAGCTTGATTCGGACGCGGGGCAGTTTGACCTGAACAAGGGGGTACCATATACCGCATCGGCAGTGTTTGGATCCATCTTTGATCCTTTTTTCCCTCTTATTTCTTTGTCATGATGCCCAATCACCCTATACATACGGATCAGCAGCCGCACTCGTAATGGATAAAACCTGAAACTCACTTGCTCAATCCCATGAGTCGGTAGTCTCGGGAGGACGGACGATCAACCTTGTCGCACTTACCCCGGCCGCTAGTCGCTTCAGCCCAGGAACGACGCCATTCAACCCTCCCGGTAGTACCTCGACATGATTCGGCTACGAGTCCATTCCCTCTCTCGTCACCAAACCACTCTTAAGACCACGAGCGAACATCACACACGCACCTTGATCTTCCCTTCCTCCAACCACGTTGTCATTGCGATTGCAAACTTGGCGCCGACCGCACGGTTCGACAGTGGATGAAAAGACCCAATGACCATGAAGATCTTCTTCCCACTCCCGTCGTCCTCCCCACCCACTTGAGGTTTTTCGACGACCACAAGGGTACCTCCGGGTGCCAAGAGAGCGTAGGCAGTTTGCTGTGTTTCTTTGACAGACACCGCGTCAAAGATGTACGTCAGAGGAACCGTGACGAGCGCGCGAACGCGTTTTATGAGCGCGGCATTGGAGAGTCTGCGATCGAGGACGTGCGTTGCGCCGAGGGAAAGGAGTAGAGATTGGTTGTGGAGCGAGGCGGTCGTGATGATGGGCGAGAAACCGGACAATCTGGCCAGTTGGATCGCTGTGTGAAAATAAGAAAAGGGGGTGTATTCAAATTGGATCGATATGAAGGCGTAATGTAGTCTCGTAAGAGGCGTACCTTGCTGACCGAGAGAGGTAGCGCCACCGAATATGACAATGGGTCGGTCCGCATACTTGCCAAAGCCGCCTTCTTCGAATGGCGGGATGAGCGCTATACCCTCTGGTTTTTTAGCATAGGTGGCCACCGCAAATGGATTGAAAGCCACCCAGATGGAAGCGGCTTGGTCAAACGACAGATTTGGTGGAATCTGTGCACCGTTTCGTCAAACGAGACAGCTTAGCGGTGGCGAAGTGGACAAGCCCAACTTTGGCCGCAAGCTCCGCAATCACTAAACAATATTCTTGGAATGAAGCGTACTTGTTCTTCAAAGTCGTCTGGAAAAACCTGTCCACGAGCATGCTATGCACCTCCAGAGACAGAAACCAGAAAGTACGGACACTTTGTCGCCTTGTGCCACGTTGGTGACCCCATCACCGACTTTTTGGACGATGCCAGCACCCTCCTCGCCAAGGACAGCGGGGTACTCTGTGATATCGAAAAAGCCAGACTTTGGAATGACCACGTCGAGCGGATTGAGTGCACTGGCTTCGAGTTTGACGAGAACTTCGCCTGGACCGGGCTCTGGAATCTCGTTCGTGCCCAGTATAAACTCGGCACCGATTTTTGGGAGCCAGAGCGCTTTCTGGGTGGCCATTGAGAATCTTACTGTGGATGGAGGGGGGAAGCGAAGAGCGATGGGAGGAGATTGATGCTTACCCGGTGATTGAACTTTTATGTACCATCGCGTACCATATCAGTTCGAAAATTAATCGCCAAACAACCATCAGCATCACGCCAGTGCGACGTAAAAATTTACGCCACTGGGAGTCGGAGCAGTGATTGGTTGAAGTTGGCTCTGATATACATACTGTTCTGTGGGTCGCACAGCCCTGGTTCTTGGGACGGGGACAGAACGAGTGGGTTCTATTGGGATGAGGTTAGGTTCGAGCCTGAGCAGCAACACGAGGCTGGCCCTGGGAGTGTCCTGTCAAGCCATGAACTTTGGATAGCCACCTGGTCATGGGTCATTGCGTCGTCTCAAATTCCGTCACGCTCTCCTCGGGTTGGGCCACTTGTATTGTGCATTAGCGTGTAAGGATCCGGGATCGGTGTCACGACTAGTACACTCTGGGATAGTACCTACGTCACTCGACATCACTGAACGCTTGAGCTCTCGCGATCGGGAGTATTTCCACCTCGATGACGTCTGGAGTTAGACTCTTTTCCCGCTCCTCTCTCAACACATATACTCATCCGCATTCCGTTCCGTCCGTGCATCGGCTTATCGTGCTTTACGTGTTCCAGCATCGATGACCCACCCATACTGGTTCTGCGGCCCGGGAAAGACATGTAATGCTCTGGTCGAGATCAATTTCCAACTTTCACATATGAGGTTCGAAGGACATAAATGTAGCATACACGGCCGATGGCATCAATGTCCTGCCAAATCGGCACTCCCGTGCGCGACCGACTAAGAACCACGCAAACCTCAAACTTGCTGTGGAATACGAATTTGATCATCAATGCATCAAAAGTTCGAAATTATCGCTACGTGCAACCAGGTTCACGGTTCACCCATCCCTTCAATCAATTCATACATCTGTTTCCAAAGTCTCTTGATGTGGATCGCCTTTACAATGTAGCATCTCTCTTCCAGTGACATCATCGTTTCGAAACCGTGCAACCCCATTTGATTACATTTTTTCCTTTTTCACCCAGGATGGTCATGATCGATGATCTCCTTCCCCGCGTGGGGAAAATTTGAAAGATTGCATGGTGTGGCTTCTACGTAGAAAACTGTACAGCATATCATTGTAACGATAATCGAACGAGTCTGATGCAGAACAATATTTCAGTGCATAATTTGTCACAAAAATCCTGTGAAGCTGTAAAAATAACCGCGTTCCTCCCACATACCTCGCTGTCAATTCGTCGAGGAGCAACCGCGGAAAAGAAAAAGTCCGTCTGGCATAGCATCGGCGCATCGGCGCGGCAACAGGCTCCCAACAGCAAACGAGACATGCACGGGTCCGAATCGCGTTCGTCTCTAAATCAAGCGCCGTACGTCGCGGTCTCGTACAAGACGAGGTATGCGGCACGGATAGCGTCCGCATTATAGACCACATACTCGTCTTCTGCAAAGTCGCTCTGCCATCCTGGTTTTCCATACACCTACGTGCACCGTATAATAAGCACGTGGGAAATACAAAGGGAGCGAGAAGGACGAGATTCGAAGTGGTAAGGGGAGTCGACCCACGCAGTCGTACCCCAAAGGTGGACTTCTGATCCTTTGGTCTTCGTGGTACATTTCGTATGGTTTGCCGATAACGACGCGACAGACGAGTATAGCCTTGATTCTGGAACTGGGATCATGCATGTTCTGGGCATATTGGTCGGCCCTAGAAGTTACGTATTAGAACTGCCACTATCAGATTTTCGGGAAAAAGGAGAAAGAGTGCTGACTTGGATGACGTATGACTGGTATAGATACCCGCTCCAAGCCGTATACCACCCGCATTCCTAGCCATCATGATCAGAAAACGTCACGAATTGCCTTCAAGCTGTACACGGGACAAATAGGAACGTACCATGGAATTTTCCGTTTCCGTATCAGGTGCGGTTCGAACCCCCACCGGATCGTCTCACATATCCAGCACGTCTCGTTGTGGCAAGGAGAGAGGTTCCCTCGCTCACCTAGGGTACACGCGCGAACTGTACTCCGGAATCGCTTCTGTTCGTTCCCTGGCGAAAACCCCATGCGCTTATATTGTCCTCGGGCTTCAACAGTATCCCTGCTCGTTCTATTTAGCTCATAAAGATAGGTGGGGAGGTGACGACCGCTTCACCTATATTGCTCAAAGCTTCTTTCGGAAGATTCCGTCCATGTAATCATATAGACCGCCCGTACCTTTGGACGGTCTGCTGACCTCCAGCACTGCACGAATTGTGTTGCGACTAAGGGGCAAAACGTCAAGTCAATTCCCTAGCAAGTAGAGGTATCAACGGAAAATCTGCAATACGTACTCTTGATGGACAGCTCATGGTATGGGTGGAGGTATTTCAGTTCCGGCGCAGAGCGAGAAGCAGACTGACGGCAAGAAACGGAGCAAAATCTGTGGTCTGGAAGCTTGGGTTGACGCTGGCAGTGTGGACAGGCGTTTGATACCAGTATCAGCTTGAAACTGGATGTCAGATGTTGGTGGTCATGAGGCTGAGAAGGATGAGAAGGATGAGAAGGATGACGGTAATGAGAAGGATGACGGTAATGAATACATGGCCAGTACGGTGGGGTATCTTGGAAGGCGGAGGAAGGCAGCACATAAAATGGTGCACATGCCAGCGCCAATCGAGCAGGAGGAACCTCGTGGGCACGTGTAGGCAGCCTGCGAGAGATGGTGGTTGGCTGCTGTGACGAGGCAGAGATGGTTGAAGGGGGCATACTTTAGGGGTGGGGGATCTGAGCTGAGGGCGTTGAAAATCGTGTCGGGGGTGATGGCCTCTTATACCACGGACGCGAGAAGTCATTATAACACCTTGCACGAATGCTATAAAATTAACCGGATCGAAATATTGAGCTGTACTGCTGGTCAAGCTTAGCCCTGGTTGAAGAAGACACAGCTTGGCAAGACCCCTGGAATGTCAGGCAGTGTCAGGGTCATGCCATGGGCAACACCTGATCGCACGTTCGCTGCGACCTCGGATCTTGAAGCCGCTCACCTTGGGGTGCGCAGAACATTTATAAGCACTGCTTGAAGTGATTCAAACGGTTGGAACATTCTGAAGTCGCCCGTTTACTTGCAGCTAGTGTTGCTAAGTTAAATGATCGTGAATGGTCATTGGTACTACGACCATTGGCGGGCGCAACCCGCACACCCCAATTGGAATGAAAACTTTTGAATGTCAAGTACAGGATGACGAATCGCTGGAGATAGCGTGAGGTAAAATTCTATCGGGCAGAGCAAGAAGAGCAAGTATACGGATTGCTTACCTCTATCTAGTTAGAGATCTCGTTCGACGCAAACGGGGACGAGGGCGTCATATCGATGCGGGGGCGGACGAACGGCAACGTGTTGCATCGTCGACTCACGTTAATAATAAAATGAGAAACTCATCAGACGCCACCATCGGAAGGACCCGAGCACGTCAAAACGCAGCGCTAGTTAGCTGGCGTTGACGAAACGTATGCATGAGACCGCAGGACCGTGGAAATCTGATATTCAATTGATACGCAACACGACATTCGCTATGTCACCTCCAAACCCCTCGCTGCCGATCGTCCCGGATGGCGCAGCAAACGACATATTGGCTTGGGCGAGGTAATCACCCCATATATTCAGCGTGGTCTGATACCAATATGTCTCTGTGTGACCACCCTCCTGAACGACGGTCGCGAACGTGTATTCCCTAGTTGCCTGAATGGTCACGTTCGTCCAAACATCCGGCTTCAGTTGGAATGCAGGAGGGAGTGGGTAATACTCCGCATTAGAAGAGAACGTGAGAGAAGACGCATACAACAAAGAATCCGTCCCCTTGAACAGTTCCGCATCCGTAGTATCCCCCACTGTCCGCACGTCGGCAGCACCAGGTCGTACGCTGAAAGAAAGGGTGTACGGGGGACCGACAGATTCCACGCCAGTGTGGAATGGCGTGTAGGGCAAATCTTCGAAGGCAAACACAACCTCGCCCGATGTCTTGCCCTTCACAGCACGGTTAAGATTGTGTCCCGGGGCGCGGGCATTAAGTGTGGGAAATGCGGCCTCGAATTGGTCCATCGTCAGTTCCGACGAGCGGATGCCAGAACCCGTCCAGGTCTTCTCCGCGAACACAGCAAGAGACTGTGCCAGCTGGTAGTAGGTCTCTAGGGGTGTCGTGGCGTTTGGTCCCCAATCGTTCCAGAGTGCAAAGATGGCACCTCTGAGTCCTGCGGCGTTGAAGACTGTGTTGTTCGCAGGATCGCTTGCGGTGAAGATATTAGGTGCCCATCCACCGCCTTCCGCGGTAGCACCAGAGAAGAGGAGTGAAACATTGAGTGTCTGGGGGAAACCTCCTTCTCCAGGAATCTTCCCGTCAAGGTAGAGGAAGGCCTTTTCCGAATTGATTACTCGATAGCCAGAGTTAAGAAGATCAAGAGGGATCGACGCGGATGGAAAGTCCCAATGCTGTATCGTCACGTTGGTAGAGATGGAGGACGTGTTGCTTGGCTCGTATGTACCCCAGGCACGAATGCTCTTCCCGCTGACTCCTCCAATGTAAGATGACATCTGGTTGACGAATGATATGTATTGATCGGCGAGTGACGATAGGTATTCGTCAGCACCGATGGAGACTTCGGAAGACGAAAACCAAGGAAGGAATTGGGACCAAATAGATTGAATAGTGGGTATAGTTTCGGGATAGCTCAGGTTGAGAGAATCAGGTGTCCCGTTCAGCATTAGCTGGGGGCGCCACTGCGATATCACAAGGGAATGACCAGGGGTGTCAATCTCAGGCACGATAGTTACACCGCGCCGTGCGCAATGTGACTGCAGATCAGCAAAGCGAGTGGAACTCCACGACTCATTACGACGGGGGACAAGGCCAGCAACCGGCGAGTCTCGGGGTGGTTTGAACCGGAACCCAGAATATAGTGAACGCCAATCAGGGCCATAAAGTAGCGAAGGTATCCAGAGATTGTCGGAGGCATGGATATGGAATTCATTGATCTTGAAAAAGGACGCATATGTGCAAATATCAGCTAAAGCGTGGATCAGCACAGGGTGTTTGTTTGTTTGCACGAAGAGGATCTTACCAAGGAACTCGGTCGTGTACCAATGGCGCCCAGCATCGAGCATGAAACCTCGTACCTCCCATCCGGGACTGTCAGTGCCGTTCCCGGCTGGGATGGTGTATGTTCCCTCGTATCCTTGCTCGGACAATGCAAGCTGTTGCAGCAGTGTCCTTGTTCCCCACCAGGCGCCAATCGGCCCAGAGCCAGATATGATATACGAGGAATTTGAGATAAGGAAGTCATAAGCCTCTGGTGTAGGGGTGCCCGAGTAAAGTGTGTAATTTCTCGAGGAACTAAGCGTAAGGACGATGACTGGACCACCGTGGTCGATATGGATCTGGCTAAACGGTGTAACTTGGACTGGAGGGAACGTGAATGATGTGAGATGGATCAAATCGGATCGGAAAGTCTCCGCAAAGTCATGCAGGGTGGGTCCGTCGGAAAGGCTACTATCAGATGCATAAGTTTCGTCGACGAAAATCTGTGTTTCTGAGCTGAGAATGAACACCCGTCCTAGTTCGTCAGGATAAAACGATTGCACAGAAGGGATCTGGGGCTGAAGGGCCGCTGCATGAACGCCGACCGTCAGCAGGACAGCGTCAAGGAGCCGGGGAAGCCACATTGTGGTGGATTCGGTGAATTCAGTGAGAGTCGATTCGAAGGCAGGGTGCGCCCGCCGTGCAATTGCATGAATTGCCAACTAATCACCGCTAACCTCGGTCACACGGCAGAAAGAGCGGCTCAGAACGTGCATCACTGGCAGAGATTGGAACAGTAGCATTTGCGCGATGCTGGGTGCTTACCTGTTCGCCGCCGTCCAAATGAATTCTACCTGGTTGCACGGGAGACACGACGTCGAATGGCCAGGGACGTTGGGTGGAACGGAAACGCACGAACAAAAGTAAACTGGGCTAGTTGATCGTGTAGTAAATTTGTTGGCTGCACGCTTGGCTACACTCCATTAGGAATTGCTACTCTTGTTCGTGCACCCCACTCGACCGTTCACCCCATTCAAACGGGAATAAAAGAAAAGAAAAATAGCCAAGTGTTACCATGCACTCACCCATTTACGCAGCCTGTTCGCGCTCATTCTGGCCTACCCAGCACGTCTGTGCCCACTCCGAGTCGCCCACTCGACTTGTTCGCGTCTACGTCCCTTCACCACCCGCACCCACCTCCCATCCATACGCCACCCATGCTTCCCTTGACATCTCCTCAACGCCTAGCAGCTCAACCAAAAGTTTTCCGCGGCCCCCGTACTTTTCTTGTCGTCGTCCCACACGAGATCCTTCAGCGGCTCGAGCAATCCGCCTCGCCCTCCACGGGCGCACAGGATCAGTCTCACGAGAGACCTGTCCTTTTCGTACTCTGACTTCCCCCCGCCGGAACAGATAGCGGTTCCTTATCGAAGCTCAAGAACGACTTCAATCGATGTTTCACGGAAGGGCATAGTTCAAGTTTATGTATTCGCCCGACTCGGCGACTCTGTCCGACCGTGACATCGCCGCGACGCTGGGAAAGACCCAAATGAATTGAGAAATTAACCACCTATGCCATACCACCAGTACACTAAGATGAGACCACGTCATAGTCCTTCTCATTGGGTACGCAGCTCGCTCTCCCCGGCGCGGCATTTCCTCTGGCTTCGCTCACCTACCTCTTCCTTACTCACTCCCTCCATAATTCTCACACCTGTGTGCTGACTTCACCCTTTACTTCGTGCGGATTACTTTCTCCCAGACCACGATAGCGGATATCCACTGCAGGGCGATACAAGCTATGCACAACCTTCGCTGGCTCGCTTTCGCGACCTCGCTGGTTGCACACGTTGAGACGCTTATTCACCCATATTCGAGGCAGTGCAGCGTATTAATGGTTTCGTCGTGACTATGGCCACACCGGAGAACCTTTATGAGAACAATAGCTCCTCCGTATTCCGAATGGGACAAAGGTACTGAATTTCGTATTGACATCCACCCACTGCCTCAACGCAAGCCACTATACCTTCTACAGCGCGCCCGACTCTCGCCGCATCAGTTCTACAGTCTGTATGCCGCGCCGAATCTGACGTGTACTCGATTGTGGTTTTATAGCCTTTCGATGCTTAAATTTTCGCCCAACAACAGGCTGCAATGGGACCTGGCTTTTTCAATTGACTGCCATCTCAGGCCTCGCTCCTCGCAATTTTAAGTTCGTCGGGTGAAATCGTCCGCGCAATCACACATAACAAGAACGATCGACTTGCGATGTCGGCTTCGGTCACGATTGCTCCTTCAAACTATCTGCCACGCAAGATCTGGTGTATGGAAAGCACCCCCAAAGTCTCTGTCCTTGTAATGAATAATTACTCGTTCAAAATACGCGATCCTTTGAGAATCATTAGCATAGATTACATCTGGAGTATACGGCCATAAGATACACAGCGATGGTGACACAGAAAACACACTCGGTCATCGCAACGCGGAATTTGCTATTAAGCACCGATATGTATGTACAGGATTCGTTGATCGAGGGGTATCTTGCTCAAACGGAGACTGTTCATCGTCCTGTGCAACGCCAACGCCGCACGGGTGTGATCCAGACAACCAGACTCGTCTAGCAAATATTGATAAAACTTGGATGTGATCTCGTTCGTGTGCCCATCATCCACAGCCCACATCGTGCCAATTACGGAACGGAACCCGGCGAACTGCATGGCTGCAGCAAGATGGATGACCTCGTCCGGACTCTCCTCGTCTCCAACGGTCGTATGACAAGCAGATAGATACGTGAATTGGGCGTTCTGCAAGTCGTATCGCATGATGTTTTCCACCTTCAACAACCCGTCGCCCAAAGCAAACCCGGACTCGAACGGTTGCTTCGGATTCGGGATTCCATGGCAGGCAAGGTGAACGAACTCGTTCTTTTCAAACTCTTCAACAACCCTGGCCATTGTTGCGTCTTGGTCGTGAACGCGAGTTATCGTTGCGACGGACCCAATACACTCCGATATGCCAGACAGCTCACTGTTCACTGAAACGAGTTCGCACTGTCCTGGAGCCTGCGCCTGGCCTACGACCAAAAAACGATGCTGGTCCATCGATAGATTCAGTGGTCTTTTCTGACGAGCGCGAATGAGGGCTGTCAAGGTTGGCGTATATGAAGAAATATAAAGATCGGAGAGCGTCGGCTGGCCTTTCCTAAACGAGCCAGTAGCGTGAAAGGGAAGAAGGGAGAACTCGGCAGTCGGGCACCACCAGATACGCGATCGCCGGGGATACAGCTCCTGAAGAACCATCACGATTGGGAAAACGACTGCATCCCAGAGTTCTCGTAGAAACATCAAGAACTCCTTTGTCATATCCCCGAATCTGGCACGCAAGGTCAAAGAACGAAGATGTTGGGCTAGTTCAGAGACGCGGGGTTTAGTGATGGCGAGAGCAACATGGACGGGATCGCGGCCAGGTAGAACTATGAGCGCATCGCAACTGTGCTGGCTGGCATTGACGATGATGACCGGTCCACCGGAAGCTGCAATTTGGAGGTCTGAAAAGAGTGGGGGCAGAAGGAAACGTGAGAGGCCAGGCAACTTGCGAATCTCCGTGATTATATCCTGCAATTGGATGTTGAGATGGAACGCCCGATCGAGCTGAGACTCAGCGCTGGGAGAGGCATTGAGCACACTGCGAAGCAAAGATACCAGCTGTGTGAACTTGTCTGCCATTTTATTCCCCGTGTCACCGGCTGCTATCACTTCACCAAGAGGAGAGCGGAGGCGGATTAACTGGCTCCAGAAGACGCCACGGCCTTGTTCAAGGAGCTCAACTGCATCGGCAGGATTGTCATAACGAAGACAGGCCGAAAACGCATCAACTGCCGTTGATGTCATGAGCTGTTTGAGTAATGAAAGATGCTGAGGCAGAGACGGTAGAGTGGCGAGGTGCTGAACACTGAAGCGCAAAAAGGTTTGGTAAGCGAGAACTGTTGTAGTGTGTTCGCACTGTTCCGCCGCCTGGATCCATTGTTTGGCACACTCGAGATCAGCGAAAGAGACTGTCTGAGAAACGTCAGAGAGTTGAGAGTATAGATTGAATGCTTCTTGGAGGTCACTGATGTCATGCATAGTTGAATGCTTGAATCGAGTATGGAGGTAAGTCGCGATGTTGCCCAATGAAGTGGCTCGATCAGGGTGCCCCTGCGGGCGAAGTTGCAATGCATTTTGTTCCAGGGCAAGTGCCTCATCGAGGTCAGAAAGCGTGCCGAGCTGCTTGAAACGGGAATGGAGGGAACTCGCGAGGTTGCCCAGCGAAGTGGCTCGATCTGGATGTCCCTGCGGGCGAAGTTCCAATGCATTGCGTTGGAGGGCAAGGACCTCGTCAAGGTCGGAAAGAGTTCCGAGTTGCTCGAAGCGGGAATGGAGGGAATTTGCGAGGTTTCCCAGTGGAAGGGCTCGATCTGGATGCCCCTGTTCCAATACATTGCGTTCGAGGACAAGTGACTTGTCCAGGTCAGAAAGTGTTCCTAGCTGCTTGAAACGGGTATGAAGGTAAAGCGCGATGTTACCCAGTGAAGTGGCTCGATCTGGATGCCCCTGCGGGCGAAGTTCCAATGCATTGCGTTCGAGGGAAAGTGCCTCATCGAGGTCAGAAAGTGCTCCGAGCTGCTGGAAATGGGTATGCAGGGAACGCGCAAGGTTTCCCAGTGAAAGGGCTCGATCTGGATGTCCCTGCGGGCGAAGTTCCAATGCATTGCGTTCGAGGACAAGTGCCTCGTCAAGGTCAGATAGCGTGCCGAGCTGCTTGAAACGGGAATAGAGAGAATTCGCGAGGTTGCCCAGTGAAGTGGCTCGATATGGATGTCCCTGGGGGCGAAGTTCCAATACATTGCGTTCGAGAGCAAGTGCCTCGTCAAGGTCAGAAAGAGTTCCGAGTTGCTCGAAGCGGGAATGGAGGGAACTTGCGAGGTTGCCCAGTGAAAGGGCTCGATCTGGATGCCCTTGCGGGCGAAGTTCCAATGCATTGCGTTGGTGGGTAACTGCCTCCTCGAGGTCAGAAAGTGTTCCGAGCTGCTTGAAACGGGAATGGAGGGAACTCGCGAGGTTGCCCAGTGAAGTGGCTCGATGAGAATGCCCCTGCGGGAGAAGCTCCAAAACATCGCGTTCCAGGGTGAGTGTCTCTTCGAGGTCAGAAAGGACCCCGAGCCGCTCGAAACGGGAACGGAGGGCACTCGCGAGGCTGCCCAATGAAAGGGATCGATCTGGGTGTCCCTGCGGGTGAAGTTCCAACGCATCGCGTGCAAAGACGAGTGCCTCCTCGAGGTCAGACAGTGTTCCGAGCTGCTCGAACCGGGAATGAAGGGAATTCACGAGGTTGCCCAATGAGAGGGCGCGATGGGGGTGTCCCTGCGGACGAAGTTCCAATACATTACGCTGGAGGACAAGCGCTTCATCAAGGTCAGAAAGCATTCCGAGCTGCTCATAACGCGTATGGAGGTAAAGTGCAATGTTGCCCAGTGAGGTGGCTCGATCAGGATGCCCCGGCGGGTGAAGTTCCAACACATCACGTTGGAGGGCAAGTGCTTCCTCGAGGTCAGAAAGTATTCCGAATTGCTCAAAACGGGTATGGAGATAAAGCGCGATGTTGCTCAGTGAGGTGGCTCGATCTGGATGTCCCCGCGGGCGAAGTTCCAATACATTGCGTTCGAGGGAAAGTGCTTCGTCAAGGTCAGAAAGCGTTCCGAGCTGCTCAAAACGGGAATGAAGGGAACTCGCTAGGTTGCCCAGTGAAAGGGCTCGATCTGGATGTCCCTGCGGGCGAAGTTCCAATGCATTTCGTTCGAGGGAAAGTGCTTCCTCGAGGTCAGAAAGCATTCCGAGCTGCTCGAAACGGGTATAGAGGTAAAGTGCGAGGCTGCTCAGTGAAGTGACTCGATCTGGATGCCCCTGGGGGCGAAGTTCTAATGCATTGCGTTCGAGGGAAAGTGCTTCCTCGAGGTCTGATATCGCACCCCATTGCTCAAAACGGCTGTAGAGGAGATCTGCAAGGTTGACCATTAGGGCAGGTCGACCAAGCCGTTTTGGCCAAAAGCGCAGGGCGATGCGGTGGAGGGTGATTTTGGTTTTAGTCGTTGACGATGGGTAAGAGAATTGCATTGGCTCTGTAAAGGGGTAGCGTAAACCTGGAATTCAAGTCTACTGAATGTTAGGCATACCCATCATGACGATCTCGTTGCTGTGGTGGTATTGAAGGACCAGAGAAGTCGGCACCACTACTTACCCGGGCGGTACGTGCGAAACAAAAGTAACGCCGTTGAACTGTGAGACGGCCGCTTTGTTCCCGGTTGATCAGACGGAGAACACCTGATCATGAGGTAGTGCGATTGGCGTCAGCGCCAGTTTTGCACTGTGTTTGCGTGTAGTACGCGAAGCAGACGCATCGAGGGCTATTCTGACCCAGATATCTTGCTGAGAGGACTTTTTTCGGAGTAAGGGTGTGGTGACTCTTTTGACTTCGGAGTTGGAGCGCTCAAGCGAACAGGCAGCCAAGTGCCACTGATGGGCCGCGCCCAGAGGGCCCTTCCCATCCCGAATCTACGCTCCGACGTTGGCGCTGAATTTGTGGCAGGTGTCGACGTCAACGGTCAACCGGCCAACCGAACGGACACAAATCTCGTCCTCCACCGTCCAATACTCTATGCAGTTCGCCGGGTTCCGTTCTGTCATTGGGACGATGCAGGCCGTGGATGATGGTGAAGCAAACGAGAGCACTGGCACGTCGACGTTCTACATACAAGCATGTGGTCTGGTCTGGAGCTTCAAACCCGTGCAGCGTTCACGCTAGGCAAGACAATGAAACATTGGTGAATATACCATTTCATCGACGCTTTCTTAAACATCTCGGTGCCTACTTTATAGCCTTGTTCGCTGTCTTGCTTTGTACTGCTGTACTTGCTATCCACCACCGCGATCACATATACTATCCGTTGTTCATCCCGAGCTTACGTGCATACAACATCGGATCCCTCCTGTACTATTCAGCTCCGGATATGTTCTCGACGACAGGAGCCGTGTAAACACAACCTCATTTGACCAGAGAGGAGCATCTCAAAGGCACGGATTGTCTTACCCTGGGAGAAGAGCCTCTGAGGTGCTACTTCATTGCGAAGGGAAGTCACCAACAGGCATTTATCAAGACGACGGTCCTCCAATTTAAAAATGTCTTGTAACTTGAAGATGCTCGGTTCTCAAGACGTCCCCCTTCTTTCCGCGAACATAGTATGCGAGAGCGAAGCTTCACCTACCTACCGATAATTAGCGACATGTCTCTTTCCGAATGGCGCTCGAATCATGCCCGCGGTTCGTGGATCCATATATGATACTGGAAGGCAAGGTGCAACCGTGAAGAACATGCGGCGAAAATCTCAACATAGCATTGGAAATGGATCTGGCGCGTTCGTTCAATGTCTCCCCACTTCTTTGCTCGGGCCCTTGTGAATCCGCCCATTCTGTAGGTCCGACTTAGTACTGCCAACTTCAAATCACGAAGCAGCCACCCACGATCATTATGATGTCGAGCTTCCCGTTGGTCGGGGTCAGAACGCTAATGTCGTCGAGCGGGTTGCCATCGACGAGGATTAAGTCCGCGTAGTAACCTGGCTGAACTTTGCCCAGTTCATGGGGATGCAGCATGATCTCACCACCTAGGGCAGTAGCGGACAGAATAGCTTCCATGGGTGAGAAGCCGAGAAGGTTAACGAAGAGCTCGAGGTCCTGGTAGGAACTAAACAGAGTTAGCTTCCTTCGACCTGACGGCATCAAACCGTACGTACCCGTGGGGTGTCCACGCGAAGCTGACACGATTCAAATTAGGCTGTATGCTTCGATTGGACCTAAAAACATTACCCATAATCACCCCCTGGAAGGATTTTGATGCCGCGTCTCTTCATCTCCTTCAAGGCAGCGATACATATATCCAGTTCTCGCTTATATTTTTCCGCGGCAGATTTCTTGAAACCGACTGCAAGAAACATTCGGAATTAGGCTACGGGCAAAGCTAAACACGTGCGGAGTCATACACTGTGCTTTCTGAGCGACCAACCAGGACGAGTAGAGAATGTTCAAAGCCGGAGCGACATAGACCCGGTTCTTCTGCACCTCGAGAGCATCCATAGACTCGTCGGATATGAATGCTACATGGCTTTAGTGACATGGTCTCGTCGAAAAAACGGGGACGTACAGCCGTGGTACAGAATATCGATCCCGTACTGAAGGCACTGACGGACAGCTTTATCGGAGCGGGCATGAGAGCATACACGGATACCCTTGGCATGGGCGGCCTCTACACCGGCAGCGACGAGCTCGTCGGAGAAAGTAGTATCCTCGGCGCGAAGATCTTCAAGGATTTCGTCACCACTCATGGATAGCTTGACCTGAGAAACCACCGCTGCAATCAGAGGGGGAAATATAGGTGAAAGGGACAGGAATACAAACACTGTCAATGCCTGCATTAGCGAACGTATTGATGGTCTTTATGATATCCTCAGGGGTCTCAACGTATGAAGTGATTCCTTCACAAAGAGCACCAGCACGTGGGGCCATCTAGCGAAATCAACACACCATCTTTGCGAGGTTACAATCGGGCACACCTCCTGACCATTGGCGAGGTAACGAGGGCCGGGTATGTCACCGGCCTGTATAGCGTTACGAACAGCAAGATCCATACGTGGCTTAGCTGCAGCCGCACCCACTGAGAACATCGTTAACTCCCGAAAGAAGCCGACAAATAAAGCAACGTACCACACATAGTATAACCACTATCCAGGAACTGTCTCGCACTCCTGGTAGACAGGATCGTGTGCTCTTCGATGGGCATCGCAGTGATGTCATCAAGGGTAGGCGAATTGATGAAAGTCGTATGTGCATGTGCATCGCAGAGGCCGCTCATGAGAGTGCGACCCTTACCGTGAATGACGGAGGCACCTTGCAGTGCCTCGTGCGACAGTTTACTGCCAACGCTAATGATACGCTTTCCTTTGACGAGCACATCGCCTCGGTACGGTGCTGCACCAGTGGAATCGAGAATGTTAACGTCAACGAATGCAACGATCGTATCATCGCTGTCCGATGTGATCTCCACGCTAGGAACCTTCAGGCGAGGGTCCGCCTGGGTCTATTCGAGCATAGTTAGTCGTTTCGTCAGTCAACTGTCGTATTTTTACCAGATCGACTCCACGGAAAGAAGGGCGATTGGGATCCCACGCCTCTCCCAATCCGTTAACATTCACAGACCCGGGGGGCCCCAGGGGAGCATTCGGTGCTATCATCCTATCCACAGTCAGGACCATGGGAGGAAAATGGATGGTGGCTGGGGCATCGAACGCACCATCGAGGGGGTACCCATGTGCTCGTCGCGGGGATGGCTGCTGGATCCCAACTAGTAGAAGTGCTTATCAGATAACATACGCCAACCTCAGGTTTGATCACTTACTCATAGTTGGCCGGAAGTACACGTTGAACGTCTGGTGCAGCCATGAATTGAGTAAGGTAGAAATGAACGCTCACAGTGATGGGCCCAGTAGCTGTGCTATATACGTTCAGAAAGGCGCTCCCTCTAACACCAAATAGAACAACGGTACCCCTAAATAGCGTGGGTCTGGTGACCCTTCTAACTGCGGTCGGACCGCTGCGGAGTATCACACGACTACTCAGTTTACGCCTGGGAGCTTGTGCCAATGAGTGCGGCGCCAGGGAAAATAAAATTGCCGCTTTATGGAGTAGCTCAGCCAGTGATTCCGAGTGGGGATCTGCGACACTCCACGTGCTTAGTAAGCGCTTCCGAATAGCATATGCCCGGGTCGGTTTAAATAATGAGCACAACCTCACCAGCTTGAACCCCGGTAAGATAGCCATCAAATCCGCCATTTCAGTGACAACGGCCAGGCGCGAAGATACATTGGCCGTGGCGCTTATCCTTATCAAGGAGTCGAAGCTTGTATGCCCTAAGCCTCAAACTGACAATTTTCACTTGACTGTGAATGTTCTCCAGATTGTCATTTCCAGAACAGTACGATTGCCCTAGCTCATCTCGGCTTTGAAGTTGGAGGCAAAAATTCTGCTCAAGTTCTATCAGACAATTCTGCCTTATAGTACTTTGTAGGCAGCCAAGGTGAATCCGACAAAGTGAGAGCTCCCTGGGCTAATGTGACGTTCGTCGATCCGCAGAAAATGGAGTAGATTGAACGTGAAAGAATGTATAATATATTTAGCGCACATACCGACATTTGTGTCGAGCGCCGGGAAATCAAGTACACGATGGCTCTGACCCATTCATCCACTGCCTCCACACATCTTTGCCCTTATGAAACTATTCTGTAGGTTCCGCTTAGTTTTGCCAACTTCAAGTCATGAAGCAACCACCCACGATCATTATAACATCGATTGAGCTTCCCGTTGGTCAGGGTTAGAACACCAACGTCCTCGAGCGGGTTGCTATCGACGAGGATTAAGTCCGCGTAGTAACCTGGCTGAACTTTACCCAGTTCATGGGAATGCAACATGCTCCCACCACCTAGGGCAGTAGCGGACAGAATGTCTTCCATGGGTGTGAAGTAGAGAAGGTTAACAAGAGCTCGAGGTCCTCAGGCTACCTTAACTTGAAGCCACGCGAAGCTCGAAACTTGACAAAAACTTGACCTTCGAGAAGATGCAAAGTGATGATAACATATGTAGGGACTCCGAGGGACTTCAAGTCCCCAAACAACCTGTGGGTGAATAACGCAAACGATCACGCACGATGCGGTAATGACCATCCTATTCTCCACATGTATAGTACTAACCTATCACTGGATGGCCTGAGGTCCCTCGGACGGTAGCTGCCAGTTAACATAGCAAAGAAGCGGGTCGCTTGCGACGATTCGACACCCGAGGTGCGCGAGCGGACTGCTTAACACCGTCCTTCAAGCGGAGACTCCCAGAGAGTCAACGCAAGCGCCAGTGGGTCAATGCACGTTCCGGCTTACCATGACGGTGACCTCAATATTCTCGGAGTGCGACAGTAGGCTGATGTCCTCCAAATGGTTCCCATTGGCGAGGAGAAGGTCCGTATAGTATCCTGGCTGTGCATTACCAAGTCGTGCGGGTGAAGCATGATCTCGCCGCCGAGCACTGTTACAGCCTCCATGGGCGTAAAATCAAGAAGTTGGACAAAGAGTTCTAGATCCCGGTACGTGCTTGTGTGCACAGTGAGAATCTTCAAACCTGCGACGGCAATCTTAAGCTCCCTGGCGTATCCAACGGACTCCGCCTTTTCCAAGGAATCTAACTGAAAATAGCAAACTGTATAGACGTCTAAATAAAAAATAAACTTACAACCAAATGAACCAGCGCCGTACGACGTGCTATACAACCAACTGAGCGCGGGTGCAGGCACAAGACAGCTGATACGAGGGATATACTTACCACATCAACGCCCTGGTTTGCCATCTCAGACACGGTCACCTTGATCTCATGAATGTCTTTGACGAAACGGGTAATGCCTGCAATCAGAGCGCCTGACCAAGGGGCCATCTATGAACTAGTCCGACGCTTAAACAGAATAGCTCTGGAACAATTGATTAGGCAAACCCCCCATCCGTTAGCTAGGAACCTCGGACCCGGAATCGCTCCAGAATTGATTGCGTTCCTGATGGCCATATCAAGCCGCTGTTTCGCTGATGCGGCACTAACCGAATCAGCTCCACATTCGCAACAGTATCTTGACCACATACAGCACATGGTGTAACCGCAGTCAAGGAATTTGCGAGTGTTTTGAGCAGAAAACCAAGTGTGCTCCTCGACCGGCACGACGGCAAGACCATCGAGGGAGTCAGAGTTAGTCCAGCTAAAATAAGTGTGCGCATCACATAGATTGGGCTTTAGCAAAATTTCACAAATGAGTACCCCGGGCTTACAGAGACCGTGTGTCCCTTCCCCTCAAAAACACGCGCGACGCTTAGGGAGTCGGCGGTAGCTTTATGCCGACGCCGACGATTCGTTGTCCTTCGATCAGGACATCGCCACGATATAGATCACTTCCCGTCGAATCAAGAATGTTGACATCAGTAAATGCAATTTTGGATCCTCGCGCCGTGGACCGGATAGAGATATCTGGGACTTTGATGCGCGAGTCCGGCCTAGTCTGACCGAAATTTTGCATTGACCAAAGTGAATAAACCTGTCCCAGTAGAAACCACGATCAATTCACCAGGTCGGTGCCTCGAAAAACTGGCTCGCGAGGATTCCAGTCCTCTCCAAGTCCGCTCGACTCTGATTGCCCCGGCGCCTCTCGTACAGGACTTTCTGAGGCAGTCATCCTACCTGTCGACAAAAAACATCTATTGACTAGTAGAAATTTGAAGATATGGATCTCACCATTTCGGGGGCACCCAGGTACTTCCTGCTGGGGCCACGGATGGATCAAACCTGGAATACACGGAGGGGAGAGGGTGGATATTATTAATTCCCATAGGCCATAAGAAAGAGGAAGACCAACCATACTTGAATTCAGGATGCGGGACCGCTCGGTAGCTTTGGGCTATAGCTATGAAGGTGGGTCAAACTGTTCTCTTCCGATGCAGATCAGTACTGTGGAACCGGCCTTTACTCTTATAACTCTACTCAAACACCAGTAGCATTAACACCGAAGCAACCTCCAATGGCGCGCTCTGAATCCTGAGTTGCGCGCATGAAATTATCCACGAAGTGCGGCGCGAGTGTCAGATGAGAAGCTTCAAGCTTGGGAATGTTATCCTGGAACAATAGTAATAGTACAGCAATGGACAACCTGACTTCGCTGTTCTCGTAACATGGGCTTCGAGAAACATGAGGCAGGGCAAAACTACCGAGGCAGGTGCTTTGCGCCGCTCACTTGAGAGGATAAACCCATGACAAGTCAAAATTGTACATACGAATCTGACATCCCACGGCCACCGGAACTGTACCATAGGGATCACAGGGACAGGGAGGAGCGCGTCGGATGTATTTCGCTGATTTACAAATAGCTTTCAGGTGAACTTATCTGAGCCAGGAATTCCAAAATCGGTGGAACTAGATGACATGAAGACGCGATGGCCTCCCCCTCTGAACTTAAAGTCAATACATACCAACGGAGAACAGTGTCATTGCTCTAGGCCACATCACCTTTCATATTTCGAACCACATGCAACCTGCTCCATGGCGCTGTGCGTTAAGAAACTTTAATTCCTCCTCCACTGACCTTATACAAATCCGACAGTTCAGCTGACGCAGACAAACTTGGCCTTCCCTCAGGGTTGAATTTGCGTTGAGAATACCCGCCTCCATCGGGGGTATCGACCGCACTTGAACTTATCCTATTCATTCGTGGGTTAGGTGGTCGAGCGCAAACATCGGACCTATTACGGGGGCTTCTGGATTCGCTTCTACACGTAAGATCATTACGTTCGACCTGCAGGGCCACCGCTGAGCGGTAATGAGCAATCGTTAATTATGCGGAAAGTGCTAGGGCAGTGCTCGACGTACACGGCTTGGAGAAAGCAATCACTACTATCCAGGCATTGAATCAATGGGTGGTCTGTAATTATCCAGACGCTTCACGCGGGCTGAACAACGCACAAATAATAGTGACGACGCTAGCCGCAGCTTATCCTACAAGAGCCGTGAAACCAAGTGAGCAACCATTCAAGGCACAAATACTGATAGAAACATCACCAGTTTTTTCTGGGCCCCCAAGCAATTCGGAAAACCCGGTGTCAAGACACATACGACTTGAGCGAAATGTACGCAGGGATGGGATGATCGCCGTCGTCAATACAATTTCCGAGGCCGGGATGTTGCAGCGCTCGCTCGCGACATCACCTCAACATCGGGGCCGATGAATTGATCTTGGCAGGAGAGGAGATAAGGTATCACCCAAAGCAGTGGTGGCGCTTCTGAAAAAAACGCATTCCAAAAGGCAGAAGTGATCACAATGAAGAACGTGGGTCACTGGCATCTTGTGGAAGATATTGAGGGCAATCAAGCATTCTATAGAGTGAAGTAAATTCAAAGAACTAGACATGAACCCGAGCGATGGATTAACTGGATTCGTCGGAGACAAAATGCATGCAGTTAGGCCCTCTGCCATCAATTTGTCGTGGTGAACACTGACCATACTTTAAGCACCAGCCACATGCAGCTAACCCGTCATCGGAATCGACAAACATGGTCAGACTCCGATGCGGAGGATCAACAAAGACAAACACCTGCTCGACATGTACTCACCCGCGCCAGGATTCCGCTCGCCGTCGCCTTCATTCTCGCAGTCGTCGCTCAAGTACGACGACGACTCGTCCGAGAGCGAGACCGGCTTCGCGCCGACGTCGGCCCCCGATGAGTCCGCCGGGTCACCCGGGCCGTCCTCCACAGCGCCGACGGCAGAACAGGCCGTTGACACTGTGACGTGTCTCTGGGACGACTGTGGCATCGTATTTACCCATCTGCCCACTCTCATCGAGCACATCCACTCCAGTGAGCCATTTCCTTGCTGCCCCTACAGCTCCCCAATGACGCGCTTATCTTAGCCCACATTGGCGTTCACAAGTCAAACTACACTTGTGAATGGGCCACATGCAACCGCCGTGGACTCGCTCAGACATCTCGCTTCGCCCTCATTTCGCACATCCGTTCGCACACGGGCGAGAAGCCCTTTATATGTTCCCGACCAGGCAAGTCGACCCGCCCCGACGTCTTGCCTTCCGTCTGACCTTGCAAAGAGTGTGACAAATCATTTACCCGCTCCGATGCCCTCGCAAAACACATGCGCCTCCAGCACAATATGCCTCCACCCCCCTCAGGCCGGGGTGGATCTCGCAAACGCAAGCGCGGGGACTCGCCTCAACCCAACACCACAAACGCACCACCCGCCGAGCCACCCTCGGCCTTCAACACTTTCAAAGTCGAACCCCGATCACCCTCCGACGCGGGTGCACTAGGGGTCGACTACTTTGATAATGCCGTTCTGCAACAGGAGGAGCACGGTGACGATGCGATAGAAGATGACGACGAAGAGGATGGATTGCCTCCACATCTTGTCCGGCTTATGGATCCCCAAACTGGACTCATACTTGGCCGCTCGCCGACGCTTGTGAAGTATGTGATCCAAAAAGCTAAATGGCAATATGCGCTGGAGACCCACGCCGCACTCATTGAGGAACTGAGGTGAGTCGATATTCCGGCACCCCTGAATACCAATGTAAGGTATATGCAGAGTGGTACGTGCCCAAGCAGGGGACGAAAAGTTGAAGAAAGAGGCCATGCTGGACGACCTTATCAAGACCGTGTTTGGGTGGGTAGTGTCGACGTCGTGGCTCGTGCACGCTTAATTCCTTTCCAGTGACGAAGCAGCGGCGCCTCTTATAACGACAACCACGCCCGCTCAGCACCCTCATAGTTACTCACAACAGCAGGGACACGCACCACAACCCCATCCACGTACCCAACGTTACCACCAACCCCACCCACCTCAATACGCACCAGCGCAATACCCACATCCTTCGTAAATGTGACCGTTTTCCCTGAATATCGCGGCGGCTCGTCGTTGTCTGTCCGCGTGTTCTTGACATAGGTATGTCCTTGATAATGATGCTTCCCAAATCCAATCCAGAGGCACTTCTTGGACATGGTCCCCAGTTTGGAAGTAGTCCCGTGAGTGACGGATGCTTGGCGAGTATCTCGCGCAATGTAGCCTGAATGGGTAACCGCGCTTTTTGATAAACTTCCATTGGCATGATTCAGGTCCGCGAGACCCGTTGATGACAGCATTCGTTGTATCTTATGGATGGCGGCGCGGGCTTGCACATACCGTCGGAACCTCGCCTCCCATCCATTGGGAGATCATTTCATTACCCGCGTCCACGTATGCCATCATCGCGACGATAGAGGATTAATCGTGGACCCTCATAGTATCCGCTACGTCGGTGCCGGAGAAAGGCACTTGATTGCATACCTTTTTTCGACCGTCTCTAGGTCGATAATGGAAGGTGTATGTCATGATCGGAGTAGCCCAAGAGAGCAGGCAACCCTTGCAAGTCGCGCAAGGGTCAACAGCAACGCGGGGACATCCACAATGACGTGTATGCTGCGGTGGGCTTCGCAACCGGCTTGAATCAGTGCCCTTGCGCGCATTGGAAAAGATATGGGGTCAGGGCGACGGTTGGGAGGACCAGGACGGACGTGGGACGAATCGTTGTCCCGATCGTTGAGCGCGCTGAGCGTGATGCGGTGACGTGTATCGATCTCGAGACACATGGATCATCGACTGGACTCGGGAGTTGAGCTTGAACACGACTTTTGAAAGATCACAGACTACACGGTAGTGCGGTCACGGTGATGAGTCCTCGCGATACAGCGTGATTTGCAGGGTGGAGCGCCCACGACCAAGTTGATCGATTGACAAGCCAGCTTGCCAAGTAAGTCCATACATATCTGCTACACACAGTGTGGTGACAATATCTCCTTGGATACCGTTAACATCTGTGTTGGGCGAGATAATGATAAGTTTCATAAGTATCAATGCAATGGAGACGAGGGGACTCCGCGCGTGACCAGTTGATCCCACTCCAATCATGTGGAGACGCACTAAATCCTGATTGGTCCGAGTGCAATGACGTTTCACGAAACGGTTCCCTGAGGTATACCGTATCATCGTACGTCATGTATGTACTTGGGACTTTTGCCGTCCATTCCAAGCCTGAGGTGCATACGCTCGCAAGCACGTTCGTTGATTCCGGCCATGATCCATCAGCAGACTACGGCAGGCCGCAGCTCGGAGCTGCTCGTGCCACCGTCAGTGGATCTTATGATACGTTGACGGTGCAAAACGAAAATGGGCAAATGTCACTGCACCGCGATCCATATCCGTATTCATACTTTTACCATCATTGCAGCTCGGACAGCGGCTCCAAGACTTCCATTCGACTCGGGGGCGTCCGACTCCATCGCATGTGCACACACGTCACACGCTTTGTCGTCGAGAGGGAGAGAGCGTCGAGTACGTGAAGCCCTACATTCTGAATCTGGTGGCTTGGACGCGCTCGGCGCGTTCCTATGACCAATAGACCGAGGACTTGGACGCGAATCCATAACTCCGTTCTACGAAAACCAGAGACGGAGGCAAGTCCTCGAACGCAAGCAGCGAGCTATCGAGGAACAGTCAGTTGCCCCACGGGGGGATGCCCTCAGGGGAGATGTTCAACTCATTCCAATTTCCTGGGCCCCTTTGCCCAAGAACGACGATGTCAATTCACATGTTCAGCCCTGCGTCCGAAGCATTGAAGCAAATGCGTCCGTCGGTTGACAAGCGTGGGCACTGGCAGAAGCAAGCTGTGTCGGTGTCGGTCGAGATCTACGAATCTATGATAGACGTGTGTGGGCGACGGACGCCGCACGCGGTTATCGGTTTGGCCGTGTTCAATGTTTTACAAGGGAGTCTACATAAGGGCCTCCACGTCCGAGCTGACGAGCAAGTACCTGGGCCGTCGACGAGCGATGCAAGCCCGCGGTAACGTCCGTCCTGTACCCCTGCAAGCCTGACGTGTTCGAACCAGACTGGCAGTCGGATTTTGATCTGCGACGCCATACACACGGTAGGCCGCAGTCGAGCCCAAAATGGCACTGGGTACAAGATACCCGCGTCCAACGATTAAATGAGCATAGCCTCACGCTCTCGCGAACCTCGACGTCAGGGTCGCGACCCCCGTCATCGAAAAGTGGATCAAACCGAATCTGCGACGAAACCTCGTTTCGCGTTCACAAGCCTGTCACGCAAGAAGACGGGTGTGACGACACGTCTGACGTCGTTCATCATACTATCGACCAACCCGCGACGTTCGTTTCACGTCGACACGACATGTTGCGGCAACAGTGCGGGCCGCGTCTGACCGTCAAGGGACGTTTTGAGACCCGCGCGGGACGTGTTGATCGTCTCTGCGGCGAATCCCGGCGTACTTTTCGTGTGTGGGTGGCAGCGCCCGGGGATGGAGGATGCGATACCCTACTACGAGTCGCGCGCAAGTCTGAACCGTCCGCTAGGTATGCGATGCTCGCGACTGTAGAGTTGGTCGACACAGCTTCGTCGTCGCAAGCAATGTGCTGGATCTAAAAGTAGTCTAATTACCATTATCTCTTCGAGCGGCGATACAGCGAACTTGCCGTGATCATTAATATTACAGGGCCATAGACCGTCCGTCACGTGAGCCGAGGGGATGATAGAGTTGGCAGTCCGATTTCAAGAATGGAGCTGACCATGAGATGTGTGGGTATTCTGTCATACGCACCAGGAAACTTGAACTTCGGGTACGGACGGGTAGGAGCACAGCACTCAGGCCGGCGGCTTCTGTTCCAGAACACTCTGGCCTCCAGATAGGCTGAACTCTACGGTACCTCGGCCGAAAGGCGTCAGCATCTCTGAGTCTCTGACGCCTAGATGTGCACGAGCCGCTGTCACGCGGCCGAAAGAAGATCCGTCACGATGCTCGGAGGCAATATGTGAGTACGCGGGACCAAGGGAACATCAATGGTAGTATTAACGGGGAGGAGAGGGGTGGACTGGTCAGTCCTAGTTGGTCCGCGACTCCGCGTCGGGGCTGTCACGGGAGATATAGCAGGCTTGGCAACAATGGATCCTCCACCAACCAAACAGGGTGCGCTGGTCCCGCGGAAAAGACGGGACTCTCACTGTCACCCCCGGACGGGATCAGGTATACACAAAGGTCGACATACGCAGCTGAGCGTCAGGGAAGATAGATGATGAGACCCAATCACGACGCCTCTAACTTGCCGCGTTTGTCAGCGGCCCGGATCAGGGATCTACCCAAAACGCCAATACGTACGCCTACCCAACGGTGCGAGAACACGTCGTCGTGGCTTGAACCTAGATTAGATGGCGCGGCGCAACTTGAAGTCGTCTTTGATGCTTCCGTAATTGGACCACCCCTAGAATGCAATCGCAGTTCATCTCCAATAATGACGGTTTTCCCGGAACACGCGTCCAAAGCTCCAACTCGACCGCAGTAAAGTCGACCGGGTGTCCGACAACTTCGCCGGACCAAGGACAGCACTGGCTCACCTCGCGCGTCGACTGATGCGCCACACAACCTTGAGGCTTGTTTGCGCCGCGTTAGCCGGGGATTGCCGGTAGACTCTGCCCCCACCAGAGCAAGTTCGGATCCCTGCTTGCGTCACAAAAAGAGTTTGGACCGCCTTGTTAGAGCGCTTTTGAGGCGGCATTTATTGAGTTCATCCGGGCCGGACAAACCAAGTATGGAAATTTCTATTGTGAATAGGACGGGGCACGTTTTAGAGCGGTAATCGAAGCAAGACGTAACGAATCGTCTCACATGAGGTAGGAAACGAACGAGGACGGTGAAGGAATTGTGCGCATTAGGTATCGCAGGCGCGGTTGAGTAATTGGCGGGGGCTATTCTCTGAGATCCAGAGATGCTGAAGAACGTCGATGCGAATCCAATAGTCAGCTCGGGCACTCGGGATGGGTGAGGAAAGGTGCCTGCCGGAATCGTGTGGCTCAGACTATGACGACGGGTGCCGGGATGCATTAAAGGTTCCAGCCTACCACGAGATCGCTCAGTCATCAGATCGTGGGGAAAGCCGGGCCGAGGAGTAGACTCAAGATATCCAGTTCCAGATCTGAGAAATGGGTGCGCGAATGCTTATGCTTCCGCAGTCGTTGGCTGCGGCTTCTCTTGTAGAGCGGTGCATTCCCTGCACAGGGCTACACTATGGTGCGGAACTCGTTGCTACGCAGTGCGAACATGTGTGCGATTGGAGCGTCCGTTCTGGTACCCCGGTGCTAGAAGAGGAATAAAGAGCGATTAGAAAACGGGAAGCGGAGGTGATCGTGATCGGATATGAGTCCAACGGAGCGCTTAGCGTTTCAAGTTGGGTGTGCGGAGTTGTCAACTGTGGAACGGGATAGACGAACTCTGAATCGATCAAACCGGGCTGTCATTCGGGAGGGCCCTGAAACGGTGAACTTTGATTGCTGGCTGGTGACTTTGATATGGCTGGGACCCACACAAGTCTATTGCGAGACCGAGAACTTTGTCGGAGTATAAAGCGATTTCTGCATGCACAAGTGTAGGACTACGAGCGAGGCACGGGCGAGTGTTTCAGAAGTGACGAGCGCGGTGCGGGGCCGACAATTAAGCACTGGAGTGACCCTGAGTCTGTCAATGGAATTGGTTGTGGAGGGGACTTGAGGTCCGTTGGGGCACAGTGCAGACGGAGAACGCGAGTCTAGGACCCCTTTACTGTCATGCTCGATCATGGAGATAATTATGGAAAATTGATTGGGTAGCCGAGCAATATATCCAGGACGGAGGCTGGTGAAGACATGTAGACTAACGGCGACGATCATTCGGTGCAAGGTTCGTACACTGATCGCCGTGACGGATGTCGTCAGACATGGAGATCCTCAGGGGATGGGGGAGTGGACTCATAGGAGGGGGCGGAATTAACAGAGTGGCCGGGTGGACTCCGGGCAGGACCGGCAGAGTGGCTGGACGTGGTGCCGGCATGCCGAGAGGGTGTTTGTATGTGTTGGACCGTGGACGTAAACGTGGGAAAGTTGTGATTGGCTGTGATTGGACAGGGCGGGAGAGTGGGGGAGATGGGCTAAATAGGCCAGCGTTTCTCGCCCGCTCCTCCCATCACCAACATGGCCGCTGCCCCTCAGCCCATCGCATACAACGCCGACGACGTCCAGATGCTCGCCAGCTCCTACTTCCTCGGCTCGCCCCTCTCCTGGCGCACCGGCTCGTTCGGCAGCCGCTTCTACCCCGGGTGCTCCCCCGGCCAGCTCCTTGGGCCCCTCGAGTAAGCATCTCTCCCCGCTCCCCCGCTCCCCTACACTCCCCCCAGCCCCAGCGACTTCAAGTGTGCGAAGCTCTCCTCCTCCATCGAGAGCGAGCGCGGCAGCATCCTCAACGCCCTCTCCTCCTTTGACCGCGAGGACGAACTGGTGCGCCTTCTCTCCCCGCCCACCGCGTCCCCCTCACGTTTCATCCAGTGCCGCAACTACTCGTGCTGTGGCCTCCAGATAGACGATCTCCACGCCCTCGTGCAGCATTTCGAGGAGGTGCATGTCGTCGTCGTCGACCAGTTCGGCCGTCCACAGCAACAGCTCCCCGTCGCTACGCGGCAACCACTCCGTGCCCAGCACCTCGCTTACGTCCCCGATCCGAACCACCACCTTCCACCCCCCTATCACCACGGCGGCTTCGATCCCGACGATATGGAGCTCGATGTCGATCACGCCTCCCCCTCATCCGGTGGCCCGACCCCTCCCGATACCCCCCTCGCGACGCCCCTTTCCTCCCACCCCACCCACTCGTTCAACCATTTCGGCCAATCAGCAAAAGATGGCTCGCCACGTTCGCCTGTTTCGGCGTTTGATACAACGACAGTCCTTCCGACGCGCTCCATTCACGGGCATTTCCCGTCGTCCCGCAACAGCGTGCCTAATTTGTCAAAAAACCCCGAACCATTCAACGGCTACGCGGGCTACTCTGATTACTCGTCGTCTATGCCCGGCACCGTCCCTTCCCCGCCAGCTACCGACGACATGCAGGGTCCCCTCTCCCCCGCTAGCGAACCCCACAGCCCCTACGGCTGTCTCCCGCCGGCCGTCGTATTCTCCACCGCCAGCACTCCCGCCAACACCCCCGCCACCTCCCGCGTGCCCTCCCCCTCCACCACCTCTCGTCCCGCCCAGCCCTCGTCAGATTCCACCAAGGCCTCCTCGTCGCAGCAAAGCAGCCCCCGCGCTAGCACGACCCTCTCTCGTCCCGCATCCTCCCTCCTCTTGTCAAAGCCCTTCCGGTGTCCAAAGCCCAATTGCAACAAGAGTTATAAGCAGGCAAACGGGCTCAAGTACCACATGACCCACGGAAGTTGCAACTTTGCCCCACCCAAGGATCTCGAGCAAGTTCAAGCATTGCTGGCAAGCAAGCGCTCTGCGAGAGAAGCATTGGGCGAGGATGACAATTTGATCACCGAGGGTGAGTTGCGCGAGGTCGAACGCGAAGCAGAGCGCCGCCTCCGCCCCTTTGCTTGCGGCGTCGGTGACTGTCAGCGCCGGTACAAGAACATGAACGGCCTTCGCTACCACTATCAGCACTCTGGTGACCACGGCGCAGTGGGTCTAGCTTTGCTCGCGAGCGGACAGCACGAATGCCTCCAACATACTCACGGCAAGAGTTCGGCTGCCAGCTCACGGCAATCAACCCCATTAGCGAGCGGCCAATCGACGCCCGTAACCGGTCACTCGACTCCGACCTATGCTCAGCAGTATCAACAACAGATGTTGTACACTTCTGCGCAACAACAGTATCTTCGAGCCCAGCAACAACAAGCGATGCAGATGCACGTGCAAATGACATCGTATCCTGTCGATGCCAACTCCGCCCAGTGTTGATCCGTTCCAGGCACTGAGCACGATACCCCGGCCTTTTCGACTTTCTGTTTTCGCTGTTCTCCCGTGGCTCGTGAAAAGTAAAAATTATACATATTGGGCACCTTGGCTATTATTTGTCTCCCGGTCTCGCCACCGCTCCTGTTTTCATCCTTGTTGTCTACTGTGCTCGGCCTCCAACATATCCCAGGTCGCCCTACCTGCCACGTGTTTTCGGATTCCTCAGCGTGGCTGATCGATTCATGAAGTGGCTTGCCACGTCGATTCGTTGGCCTCGAAACGCTTCGTCTGCTGGACTGCCACGTCATTCCCCGGGATCATCCATAGACGTAGAGTTGCCTTTCTTTTTCCTTTTCTCCCGTGATTCCGTTCTAGGCTCAATCCGCTGTTTAATCTTGTTCTCCCATGCCCATGTGAACGATACTTACACAACACACCTATCAGCTATATCTACCTCGTAACTTTACATGTCACCTCGTATATTTGTGTCTCAAGTGGAAAGTGTTACTACATCGATCGATCGTCTTGTACAAAGATGGGCCTTGATGGCGGTGCGTGTGTTTCAAACTCTCAGACGGGTGATCTCGGGTCTCGCCGTGAGTACCGCCATTCGTTATTTCCTTGTTGATCGCCATATTGACTGTGGATGCTTGGCGATCGTAGTTGGGCTGGGCTGATTCGCGTATACCATTCATGCCCTAGTGTCGGTCGTGTGCGATCGTGGCTACGTGCGGCCGCACCCGTGGTGACACGCACTGGGCCATGTATGTACTAGTAGTTGAGCCGGGACGCCCGACAACGCGGCAGTCGATGTTATCGGGCGACCGTACGCGTGCGGGTGCACGTGTACGAGATGTGATGGTATCGAGGCGTACGTACGGCACATACTTTCCACTTTGTTGCCGCGAACAAGGCGGGCTCGTCGATCAGCCCGCCGACGGTCGGCATACGTCTTCCCATGATTGCGCACGTTCCGAACGCGGTGAGATCTCTCGTCCAACGCAGCTATCAAAAGCGTCTTTTTTCTTTCGACGGGCACTCTTCCATCGCCTGTATGAAACATGCCATGGTCTCTACAACACGGTGTGATCGGGTCCCAAAAACAGGGTATTCTTGCATTCGCCTCCACTGTAACATCTTTTCGTAAATCGTTCCCCCAACGTGCATCTGCCCACCTGTACATGGTGTATCAGTTACCGTCCGCCGACCGTATAAGACGCCTGGGCTTACCCCACCGTCATCACGCTCACGACACGTCCTGCAACGACACCCATCGTTCGCCGACGTATCCCCACACGACGCCTTTAGGGAGGATGATCGTCTTGAGGGTCGGACACGCCCTCCCCCACAACGTCGCGATCTCCGATTCGTTCTCGGGCGAGAACGCACCGGGTGCCATGAACGTGAGATAACGGAGCGCCGTAAAGTGGCTCAACGAGGATGCCGTGTCGATCAAGAGTTCCTGTGCACACGTTAGCGGACGCGGACACAGACAAGGACAAGGACTTGCAGGGGTAGACTGTCGTACGAGGACGATGGCGTGCAGCGCTTCGAGGCCGGGTAGTCGCGTCGAGATTTCCTTGATGAGCGCTGCAGGCGAGCAGACGTCGAACGACATGACGGTGAGCCGTCTGAGCGGGCGTGCGGAGAGCAACAAGGTATCGAGGGACATGGCAGCGTCGCCGGGGTAGAGCGACATCGAGACGCTCTCGACCGGGCGACCGCGGAGAAAGTCGGCGGTGACGTGTGGGGAGGAGAGGACGGTGCGAAAGTGTTTGAGGCGGGGGAGGGCGTGGGGCGGGAGCGGGAAGGTGCATGCGGGGTTGAAGCCCCTGAGACAGATCTCGACGAGGGTGTGCTGGGTCTCGAAGAAGCGGGCGAGGAGGGGCTCGCAGCGCATCGAGGTGGTGAATACCCTGAGCGAGAAGGAGCACCCTTGGAGGATCCATGCGAGGTCGGCGGTGTTGTCGCTGGGGGAGAACTCGAGGCCGAGGTAGGAGAGGTTGGCGAGTCGCTGGAGGGTGCGGTGGAGAAGGCGGAGAAAATTTGCAGTGAGGACGTTGTTGGCCCACTCGATGTCGAATCGACGGACGAGCGGCGGATACGAGTCGTTCCGCGCGAGGGTCTGGACGAGGCGCAAGGAGCGCTTGGGGGGGATGTCTATCAGCTCACGATACAGCACACGCGCGGCGAGCTGGTGCACGGCAGAGCTCGCCGTGAGCATCGCGATGAGGTCGCCCCGCGCGGCGTATCCTAGAACGAGCTCGAGCGTCTCTAGAGGCAGCATCGGGAATGGATGCAATGATCGGCGACCCGACTTTCGCCTTCCATCACAAAAAGGGGGTGGCATTATGTATCGTACTAGTATTTATCTAAATCGTCGTCTCTACTGCACCTTGACCGTCTTGGCGTCCTGCACGGATCCCTCGGCGATGGCCTCAGCACGCTGGCCCTCTGCCTCAATCTCAGCAATCAGCTGGCGCTCAGCAGCATCCCGTTCTGCCTTGCTCTTGCCCTTCATCGCAGCCTTGCTCGCCGCGATGCGCTGACGGTACTCGCGGTACTTGTCATCCGTGCCAAACAAGCGATCGCACCACCGGAAAGAGGTCGAGTAGTTGTTGGTGAATGCCATGTGGTGGAAATCGTGGTGCTCGGCACCCGACCAGAAAGGAATGATGTGCTGCAACGACCAGGGAAAGTCTGGGGATAACAAAGTAAGACAGTGCTTCTTGGACAAGCAAACGATACGAACCATAACCACTGTGTGCGTCAATGGCCTGGAACAGACGCAGCGTGATCCAAACATAGACAGTGAAAATGTGGAGGTTGCGAGTAAAGTAACAGTAGAGCATCGGTCCAGCGATCGTACCAGTGCCGAGGATGAACACCTCAGCTGGGTGGGCGTACTCGGCAGCAAGACCAAAAGGAGCCGAGTACTTGTGGTGGAGCTTGTGAATGTATTTGTACAGTACTCCCCAGTGAAGCGCCTGGTGAGCTAGGCCGAGATGTCAATGACGGCGACCACAGGAAAACAGTGTTGTCTGTACCAAAATAGTGGAACATGTCCTCAAACACGAAAAAGATGGCAACTTGCGGAAGCATAGTCGTCCAGGATGGGAAGGGTACCTGGTAGGTTTGCATGCCGAACGATTCTGCCATAGGATGGAACAACCAGATCTAGAAGCATCGTGTTCAGTGCATTCGGGTACTCGACGTTGGCACGGGACTGACCGCAGGCAATTCGATGGTGAAATGGGAGAAAAGGACCTGCTTGGTACACTCCCATTGCTCTTCAGCGGTGGGAATTTTGTTGGGCTGAAGTTTCCACTTCTGGAAGTATGGCATAGCGTCGATGATGATCCACGGAACGCAACGTCCAAAGTATACAATCTTGGAGTGAGGCGTCGTCAGCAGGCATCACGTAGCACTAGGTGTACTACTTACTTCGTGCAACAAGAAACTCATGAGACCCGTAGCAATGATAGGGTTGTCAATCCAAATGTACCAAGCAGCCCAGAACTGCTCCAACCAACTGAGGCTGGAGAGGTCGAGATGGGCGTAGAGCTGCTGAGCAGACTCGTGAGCAGCTGCAGCTGCTGTCGCGTTGAATGCCATGGTGGAGGGGGGTACGGAGGCAATGTATGGGGGATCCCTTTTTAAACTAAAAAATCACGATCAGATGATGGCGTGACCGGACAACCAATCAAAGTAGATTATGTTATCCTCGCTTCCCGCTCGGGTTGCTGCCCATTTGTGAGTTAGCGCGAGAAGGTTCCACTGATTTGAATCATAACTTGCTCACCACGGCAAGCTCCACTAGTATGAGCTTTCTGAAGTGAACTTTGGGATAGGCTGAGGTCGTTTCTTTTTTGGAAAGACCTTTTTCGCCGACCCGTCCTCCAATCACAGCTCTCGGATGGCCTACGAAAGTGTCTTCAAGCGGTAACGGTATACAGTGTCTTTTCAGATGCTACGATGTCTACCGAGACCGAGGATGACTTCTCAATGTTGGGGATATACTAGTTCTGCTGACTACTTCATAGGGTGAAGAGATCGTTCCATCTCCTGTGACCCGGTTTGGGGTTCAAAGGACTGGCCCTGGGCTCGCATGGGTATGGACTAGTTCGTCCGGAGCGTCTTTGTCATGTAAGTGGCGCGCAGATACTTATGGGCTAAAGGGTGATGCACTCATAGTTTGGGAACAGTTCTTGTTGTGTAGGTTGTGTCCTTTACAGGGAACTAAGACTCGAGTCCGAGTGCCCTCGGAATACATACATTGCGGCCAACAGAACAGTGACCGGTTTAGTTCTCCAGCTCATGGTCAACGAGAGTGAGCACACTTGTGGTGATGTCATCACCTCGCTCGCACTTCTGACGTCGTAGCATTCCAGCATCTTAAGCATGATTGGGCGGCTGGCAGTCACTGGCATTTAAATACCAGGTTCATCGCCCTACTCTCTCCCCTCCAGAAAGACACGCTGCGCGTTCCCTCTGCCCTTTGCCATCCTTGCCATCTTCTACTATACCTTACCTCTATTCGTCATTCGATATGGTCTTGTTGATCAAGAACAAACACGCCTCTTTCGAGGATGTCACTCATTTGTCCGTTTCACCCGCTGGCGACACGCCCATGGGGCGGCTCGTCAAGCTGCAGGGCCCGAGGAATGCTGGCGTTCCAAAGGCAAAGTCCTTGGTACGCTAGTTGAATGATATCGCGCCAGCCTGCCTAACGAACCTACCCCTCTGTAGCCCCATATTGGCCTCTCCGCAGAAGAAGGGTCGCTCAAAGCACATTGTGCAGCCGTGCTGAACGCCGACCTTCACAAATTGAAGCCGAGAGAACTCATCGCTCGAAAGGTCAAGTCGGCGAAGGAGGACCTCAGGCAACTATTTGGCGACGCGTCCCCGAAGCAACGGGTCGAAACCGCCAGAGGGCCCAGCGATTCGATTTCTACAGAGCTCGCTTGTTCGCCGACAGCTTCCAATGCCGACAACTACAACTCCCTGGATTCATCGTCTTCCCTAGCTGTTCCCGCCCCCGCTTGTTCGGACGAACAGGACGAGCAGGAGAAAGATCATCTTCGTTGCCTGACTGTTGTCGCCCAAAGCTGGTTGGATTTTGAACGGCTGTTTTCCCGATGTCGCGCGCCGTCTGACCAAACGACCGAGGAGGCAAGACATGACTTCTGCCAGGCTCTCGTTCAATCGTTCTCGGATCGCTCTCCTACTCCTTCCCCCCTCCGAGTACCTCAATCCTCCGACAGTCTCGTCGACTTTCCCTCGTTCCATCCTACCTGTTCATCTCCGGGGTATTCGCTAGCACCGTCCGCAACCACCCTTGCGAATCAAACGACCCTCACATTCCGTCCCTTTGAATCCACGGTGCCGGAAAAACCTGCTCAGTCGCCTGAGTTTTCAGACGAGGAACTTCAGCGAGAGTTTGACGAATTCTCGTTTCATTCAAGCCAAGAGGAGGAGTGGACCTCGGAAGTTGAGTCGCGGAAGCAAAACGCGATGAACCGGGCGCTGTCGGATATGAAGAGAAAGCTAGCTGTCCCTGTTCCACAGCTCTCTTCGTGCCTTTCCGACGATTCATTAGCAGATTCTGCCGCACACCGGACGCTAGTGAATCCCCAAACACCGTGTTCCGGTGTGTTTTCTCAGGAGGCCGACAGCAGCTCCTCCTACGCGGCGGATGAAGAAAACGAGGCGGATGAAGAAGACGGGTCGGCCTCGGTTTCGCCTCTCGACTCCCCAGTCTCCACCGCAACACCAGACAATGATGCGCCTATCAGTCCAACCTGCCCTGTAAAACTCTCGCTCTCAAGTCAGATGGACAATCCCACATCGGACGAGAAGCGAGACGAACCAGACCCCAGAGTATCAGATATCGAGGACGGGACCGACATCGTCTGGGAAGTACTAGCTACACATATCCCGCGACTCCTCGCGCGTATCTCTGAGGAGTCGCTCGCCGATGAGTACGAGATCGAAGCGACCCCCGAACATCCCCCGCTCTCTTTCAGACGTCCCATCTCGCAGTACAGAACAATTTTGCGGTTCAGACACGTTGACCACATTGATCAAGTCAACCCCACGTCTGTGGCACCCCTGGCAGAAGGCACAGGATCTTCTGAGGCAGCACCTTCGAACGCGGGAACGTCGTTCGCCGCAACCAAGGACACAGAGAACGATCCTACTTCATCGTCCGTGGTGAATCCTGGAAGAACACTTCGTAGAATAAGAAAGTTTACGAACCTGAAGGTAAGCCCTGGTGGTGGAGTCCGTTGACATTTATTTCTGATTTTCTTTGACCAGAACCCGATTATACTTCCAGCGGTGGAGAGTGCGTCGTCATTCGAGACAACATGTGAGACTGTTTCTCTGCACGAGGAACCCTGTGCTCCAGGTTTCCGAGCCCGACGACTTCGAAGGGTCCCAGGATGTCTCGACTTGAGAGTACGTTCCCTCTGCATCAGTCCATTCTAGTCGTCAGCTTATTTTGCACATCTAGAAGGCTTTTGGCCGGCCGGACATTTCTGTCGAGACTCTCCCTAGCCTCTCTGGGATACGAGGACAATCTTTTCAAAGATTCGGACGACGCTTTAGCTTTGAGGTCAGTTTCCCCTGCCCATTACCCACTATGGAAGCTAACAAACATTTACAGGAGCGGCAGCATTCATCAAAATTGGAGGAAGGTCGCGAAATTCGGTCCGTGTCTCCTCGTCTCCTCGCACTCACGAGGGAAGATCTTGCCAAGCCGCCGATTCCACCGAAGCCTCTTGGTCTCTACCTGCACCGGAATAGGAACCAACCTTCGTCTGCTACCATTCAAGAGCCCTCTTCTCTGCGCCGCGACCCACTCTCGTCTCTTCCACTTTGGTCATGCGCCAAAATCACACGATCAAAGGGAAAGCGGGGTCGACCCCTTGGCGAATCGACTAAGGCTCTCAAGAAGCGTCTTGATTCTATATACATTGATCCTGAAGCGATTCATGGCCATCCTTCCCCACGGTATGTCACTAATTGCTCGTCCGTCATTGAGTCTTGATTTCGGGTTTCTACAGATGTCGCGAGAAACTCGCATTCGTCTCGTCCATCAACGAAAGTAGAAAAGCAAAAATGTCAAAACCCGGAAAGCTGGGAAACTCGAGAAAAATAAATCAAAAAAGCGATCGTGATGCAAAAAGGCACAAAGCAGAAAACCTCCGGAAACAAGCACGCCATATTTGTCTTTTGACCTTTGACCTGGTGAGTTTGGCTACGATTCCCCCCTCTTGAATTGACACCCTGCGAAGATCAAGTCACCATTCTGGTCGGAATGGAGCCGACCGTCACGACAAGTACAAACGTCGCTTGAGCGTCTCTGAGGACCTGAGGTGTGTGTTTGCCGTGTTGTATGCTCGTATGCTCATCTCGTTCCAGGGTAGTTATGAGTCGCCGGCCTAGAGCTGGCGACCAGCTACATTCAGGTATCCGGGTGCAGAGAGTCACGATGCGACTAAATCAACTCCTGCTTGGTTCTGTATTGCTCATGCGAACGCCCAATCCACATCCCCTTGGCGGAATGGCACGTGGCATGAGAGAATGTGACGATGGTGATTTACATTGGGGAGTCGGGTCAGTACGAAGTTCGTGCTAAGGAGTGCTTGTGCTTGGGTCCCTACTGTAACATATAACATGTAATGCAATACATCAAACTAGCGAATAAATCGAGTTGATTCTCCCCAGACTTGCTTTCCTTATTGAAACCCGATCGCTATGTAGCACGTGGCAAAAAGTTGGTGCCGATTATCCAGTGCGATTCGAGTCACTCGCTCGTAGCTGTGTACTCATACACACCTTTCCCTCTTACCACCACGTCCAGCGATCCAGGATGGCATCAGAGGAACAAGTGGCAAAAAAATACAACTTGATCACTCGCCGTCTTCAAGAAGTTCTTGGAGGCGATATCATCAAGGGTATTCTTTCCGAGGGCAGATCGCCCAAAGCCTACTGGGGTACGTACATCGTTTTCTACCCTTGAACGAAGAGACTGACTTTCTCGGCCCTCAAC
>JBBPKY010000111.1:0-46689 GCA_038089495.1 Xerocomellus dryophilus
ATAGTCTTTGTTTTTTTTTTTAGTATATGTAACAACTACAATCGACTTCAATCGACTTCGAGTCAGCTTGAGCCAATAAATTATATTTATCAGCTCAGAGGTGACTTCAATGGCTTGCTGAGCTGAGCTGGGTCAATATCGCCGGCCTCAGTACCATGTGTAATTGAACCGCCATTTGAGCCGATTGGAGCCAAAGTCAACTACTGGCTAGCCGAGTCACAGCCAGACTAGACCAGGCAGGACCAGGTGAAGGAGGATCAGGGATTGTGGGACAAGTTGAGGAATGAGTGGGGGCAGAAGAGGGGCAGAAAGATGAGATAGCAGACCTGCTTGGTACATCATGCACCGCTGGTCCAGCTGATGAGGCCTGGAGCTGGCAAATGCTGATCTTGAAAAGAGTGGCTGCCTGACCATCAAAATCTTGAGTAGGATCAGCGCTACCATACATGCAGTTGTACACCGGGTTGTTCTTCCACCATCTGTGAAGATTGTTGAACCAGGGGAATCATTTAGTGATTATGTCTGAACAAGTGTAAGTAAGTACACACTTGCAGCACTGAACAACTCACCAATTAATTTTTTTCCAGAGTCGTCCTTGAGTAGATCTTCATATGTTCGTCCTGCTCCAGTCCCTGTGAGCACTGCTAGCTCGCTGCGGTATCTCTTCCGAAGGCTACAGAACATGTAGATATATTTTTGATTGAATAAAATAGCTACTTACTTTGCCAAACGTTGTTCAATCGCAGGAATGAATTGTGATGGATCTGTGTGACACAAATTGCAAAAGTCTACCATTTCATCATGCAAAAAGATGGCCTGTGCGAGGAGAAGATAAATTGTTTTTTTTGATTGGCTGTTGGTCTCCTTGGGTCAGCCTTCCTCTTGCGCAGCTTGGCTTGAATCTGCGAAAAGCCTGAGACATTCAGTAGGATTAGTGTTGCACCATTCAATAAGGTGATCTGTTCGGTGTTACGGTTTTTCTCCTTTATCATCAGTTGTACCTTTTTACCTTTCTTCGCCCATCCCACCTCTTCTTAGGGATGTTCCGCTACACGTATGTCTTGATTCTTCTTCTCATCGGACTGTCCTCTGTCTCGCTTCTTCCTCTGTAACTGTCCCACGCTGTTCCTCGGACATCCTACCGGAAGGGATCTATTATGTTCTTCCTGTTTCTATTGGACTATCGTCTCCTCTAACCAATTCTCTCGTATTGGTTACGTGTCCCCAATTAGTCATCGTTCTTTCACATTCTTGAATATTCTTTGCTTATGCATCATAGTTCTATCGTCTTCTATATGATTCTACGCTTACGCGTTGCCTCATATATACATAAGTAGTCTCCTTACTGTTTGTATTCTTTACACTTGATCTACGCAATCCAGCGTCGACCTTGCATCTCCTGTGCTCAAAACCTAAGTCCTTAGTTTCCTCACTTTCACCTCTGTCTCAAAGACGTTGCGACTCTCCGTGAGTTCCTCCTTTGAGTCAGACGTTGTCCTATTGTCACACAAGAAGACGTCTTGTGTAACATTCGGCCAGAAAACTGCCATTCCCACTGGACAGTGGGCTTGCGCTGCTTCCCAGAAGGTCCTGGTATAGTATGGTGGTGGGGGACATTGAGAGGCGTTGGGCGTTGGGTATTGGTGTACAAGTACCAGCTTGGTACAAGGAGGCGGCACCACAGGCTGCCTGTCCGTCCGTCAGACTTTACTGCTGCTGTGGCTGTGCCACTTCATCTGGAAAGGTTGCTACAGTTAACTCTGTAATAACCCATACCCTTTAGGATAGGGCCTGGGGTATGGGTTATAGGAGAGTATGGGTTCTGCCGGTAGGCCAGCTGTCGACAAGAACAAGTTAATGAATTATCTATACTATAGTATATACATCTATACCATCCTCGTTCTCGGAGAATAAAGCTATTGGGATGAAAAATAACTAGTAATCTTTGTTTTCTGCATGTTCTTCACTTTGAGAGCTTGGGTCCTCTTTCTGACTGAGTCCAACATCACCTCAGGAATGGATCACTGAATTCCTTACTTAGTGTATCTCCCAAAAACTAATGCTGCCTGAGTGCTTCGCTGTGTGTGGGGGTCGGTTCAACTGTCTAGGTTGGCACTACCCATATTGTTACCCCCAACCTAGGTGTTTGCTTCCTGCACCATTTTCGCCTCCATCACCACTTGATAGATGTTGTGTCACTCCAAGGCTGGGTTGAGAAGCTCCACCAGATTCATTCGGTTCGAGCGCTGGAGGGCCCCAGTAGTCTCCAGCTCATCCAATTCACTGACAGCATTCTCAGCTTGCAAAATCATTAGGATCATTCAAGTTGTGTACTGTTTCATAAGGAGAGAAGTTGTGAAGTGAAAGTATTTGGATCCCTCTTGCCATCTTGGGGACTAATGGTGGGAATAAATCTCCTAATATAGTATCATGTCAGGTTTATCTGAGGTATGTATGGGTTATGACACCAGAAAATCGGTATGGGTTATTGGTTATGGGAGAGTTATGGGTTATAGGTACAAATCACTGCATACCGACCTGGGAAATGGGAAATCCTATGGGATATCAAAGAGTACTAATATGGGCTATACCCCGTATGGGTTATTACAGAGTCGACTGTAGCACAACTTTCTGTGCTTACATACGCACATTTTTCTCTCTCGTCACTCCTCCTTGAGACACCCTTTACGTCTCTTCCTCGCTATCGACGCCAACGTTCACGTCTGCCGCTACCGTTTACCTCCAGAGGCGATATTTAGTCGTCGAGGAGTGTGGTATCAAGGTAAAGTTTTTTTCTCCTATCTATCGAGAGCGTTACCGATGACGGTCCTTTTGTAGCGCGGCCATCATGCTCTTGGTCCCGCGTGGCTCCCCTTCCCGTTTACAACCTCAGCGGGGCGAGCCCTCCAATAGTTCTACTTCTGGCCGATGCCGCCGCGGCAGTGGCACTCACTCCCCCCTCAGTACAACACAACGTTGCGGAACATCCGTTCCATGCCTCGCCGAGTCGGATGACGCCAAGACCGAATTTCTGCATCACGTATGTCATTTAGTTTGAAGCAGTCGAGCCATCTACTGACTAATGATCTGGCTTCAGAATTTCACGCCTTCACAAGATGGCCGTCGAGAATGAGTGTTAGATTAGGCCCTGCCAAGTACAACACGCAGCTCGAGCGTATCTCGGTCTACTACAAGGAGATCGGATCCCACAAATCCGTTCTTAGTGTTGGCTTGGTCGTCCCCGAGCCCGGAACTATGTCCACTCTGGTCGCCTGGGTGGTCTTTTCTACCCCGACGAGTATGCTATGGCGTAAGTCGCTTTTCACCCCCATCCAAATATATCTTCACTCATAACATGACCCTCAGACTACATCGAGGGATCGGAGCTGGTCAACTCCATCCATCCTTTCGCACGAAACTCAGCGACTCCGCATGTGAGTATCACCCCGCCTCCATCTACAACCTAGTCTCATGCTAGCCCCAGCGTTTACGCCGAGTAACGACATGCTGCTGCTACAGTCGCAGCAGTGTCCCAGCAACCATAGCCAAGCTTTTGACCGTTGACCTCGCCCAGCCAGTTTTTTCGAGGCTATAAGCATTGTCACACAACATAGCCTTTGGGGGGTTGTGCGGGAATGAGAGGGACGACCTACTTGAGTCGCCATGTAGATCAGCAGACCATACGTTACCGAGGCACATTCCCCATCGTGTGGACGCGCACCGTCCCCCCATCGCCACTTGTCCATTTCGCCACTCCCGCCTCGTCGACTTCTCCCGTCTCTCCACCGCCCGGCGCGGTATGAACTCCCTCCTCGCGGTGTCCAGTGACTGTCACGTTCATGGGCAACTTGCCATGTAGATTAGGGGCCCATTCGTCACCGAGGCACGTTCTTCCGTTGCGTGGACGCACGCCGTCCCCCATCGCCACCTGCCCATTTTGCCACTCCCGCCTCGTCGACTTCTCCCGTCTCTCCACCGCCCGGCGCGGTGTGACATCCCTCATCGTGGTGTCAAGGTGGCGGTCACGTTCTTGGGCAACTTGCCATGTAGATCGGCGGCCCATTCATCATTGGGGCCCGTTCTCCATCGTGTGGACGCGCGCTGTCCCCCATCGCCACTTGCCTATTTCACCGCTCCCGCCTCATTGACTTCTCCCGTCTCTCCACTGCCCGTTGCAGTGTAACATCCCTCCTCGCGGTGTCGAGATGGCGGTCACGTTCTTGAGCAACTCGCTGCGCAAATCATCGGCTCATTCATCATCGATGCACGTTCCGCGTCGTGTGGACGTGCGCTGTCCCCCGCCACTTGCCTATTTCACCACTCCCGCCCCATCGACTTCTCCCGTCTCTCCACCGCACGTCACAGTGTGACATCCCTCCTCGTGGTGTCAACATGGCGGTCACGTTCTTGCGCAGCTCGCCACGTAAATCAACGGCCCATTCGCCCTCGATGCACGTTTCCCGTCATGTGGACGTGCGTTGTCCACCATCGCCACTTGCCTATTTCGCCACTCCCACATCATCGATTTCTTCCATCTCTCCGCTGCCTAGCGCAGTGTGACATCCCTCCTCGCGGTGTCAAGGTGGTGGTCACGCTCTTGGGAAACTCCACCGCGCACTGCGTATCCCTGGCCAGTAGTTCCAAGTGGCCGAGTCCAGAATGGTCGTTTACTCTGTTTACACTCTTCCTTGCCGTTGACCACCGCCGTTTACCTTCAAATGGGTGATATTTTAGTCGTTGAGTGTGGTATGGGCATGGACAAAGGCAATCCAACATGCAGCTCGAGCGTATCTCGGTCTACGATATTGAATCCAACCACCATCGCAACATCGCCGCCTTCTTGGGTTACCTCGAGAACGTCGGCATGGTCCTCGGGCAAGCTGAGGGCTGCTCTCTTTACGATGTCATTCGCCAGCGTTCTCTCTCCCTCGCGAAAAAGATCGACTTCCACAATCAGCTCCTCGACGGTCTCACTCATGTGTTGTCTTGGTCGGCCCCGAGCCCAGGACTATCGACTCTGTCCACGCCGGTCCAAGTCCTCTAGGTGGTCTTTTCCGCCCCGACGAGAATGCCAGGTACCATCCCCCGCTGCACCTACCCGTGCCAACCATCGCTGCGCTCGAATGGCGCCTGCACGATCATCGCCATCCTTCACCACTTGCCTATTTCGTCACTCCCGCCTCATGGACTCCTCCTGTCTCTCCATCGCCCCATCAGGTGGCGGTCACGTTCTTGGGCAACTCAACTGCAATTCAAGAATTTTTCGAGCCCGTCAGTGACCATTTTACCGCGATGTTCAAGTGCAAACCTTCTTGCACTGGTACACACTAGAGGGTACCCTCACTGTGCCGGAGCCACCGTGCGCTCCATATCCCATTCCCAGCGGCCGAGTCCAAAATGGAGCTCGAGTGTATCTCGGTCTACTACAACGAGATCAAGTCCCGTTTTTGCCCGGAAACACGTGGACGCGCGCGCATTCGTTTAAGTGTTGCTATGAACATTCCGCCTCCCTTTCCGAGGGATTATCCGGGTAGCTTTGAACACATGCGGCCGCTAGCTGCGAACATAATGTTACCGCTCCAAATAGTGTGTACCATGCCGTTCTCTTTGTGCTCGATGCATCCATGTATTCATGCTCATCGGCCTTTGTCTCGCAGTTGCCCCACCTTCGCTTGTCACCTTGTGAATCACATAATACGACCTTGACGTATGAAGAAAAAATCCTGTGTATACCCTGTACGGTGAACCTGAGAGACGACCCGTTGCTTTTCCCGTCCAAGTTGCCCAGACGCCACGGCACCGGACGAAGCGAGAGGTGACTCTCACGCCGTCCCGTGGAATCGTTTACGCCATCGCGACGACCCTCGACACCTCCTCGGATGCGATCGTGTAAATCAATCGCTAGACGCTTTGCGCCATCAAGGATGCATGCGCATCGTTACAGATCCAACAAATATGCTCCACGTGCCACCTTGGTCAACGTTGAGCCCGGAACTATGGACTCTGTCCGCTCCAGTCCTCTAGGTAGTTTTTTCCGCTCCGACAATTTATATTTTCACTCACAACCTGAACCCCAGACTACCACACTGAGGGACCGGAGCAGGTCGACTCTGTCTTGGATATTGTGCGAAAGGGGGCTGAGGGCACACACACACTGCTGGGTGCGGCGCAACATTGGCAGTCCCTTATGGTGATCATGTCTACGTATGCGTTTTACACTAGCGATACATGTACAACAAATAGAAGTGGAACTGAGTTGAGCAAAAAAAGATGAACCAAGGAGAACATGAACTATTGTTTTTTGCAACTTTGAAAAGCATGAAATGGCCAAAAAAGTAACTTGTGAAATTCTTGATGACGCAGCATGTAGGCCACCATCTGCAGTTACTCATCAGCTCGACAGCTCAATTGAGGATATGTGCTGAGAGAACCTACCAGTCAGGTATCTCAATCACAACATGGCGGCACTTTGTCCTTGGAGTTGGTGGGCAGTTGATGCGCACATAGTGCCTGACACCAGTGCATTCGATATCTAGGTTGTCAACATCAATGATCTCTTTGTAATACGTTGCCAATTAAAGTTTAAGTTTTGTAACTGCCAGACTAGAAACAAGGTGCTTACCTTGTGAGATAGTTCTGGGGAGGGCAGGGACTTCTGGAAGCTTCTGGTTTTTTCTGGCGCATGCTTTTTGATGCCGAGGGAAGCCAGCTTTTTGGAATTCTTTGCCACATATCTGGCATTGGACGGGCTTTGAGCGGTCAGGAGGCATAAAAAAAGTCAGGTATAAGGCAAATGGGAAGACAGCGTATAGATAATGTATGTGCTGAAAGGAAAGTGAGAAGGACTAGTGACTCAGAGTTGAATGCATTACCCATGAGGCTTGCGGTGCTATTGCAACTCCATAATCTTATCTTGATAACAAATAACATCACGCGGTCACACCCAGTCACACCTAATGCTTAGACTCGGAATCAAGCAAAAGTGTAGGATTTGGGTGATGGGAAGTACACTCCAAAATAAGGTAGGTTCATTTAAACTCCGATAAGTACTTATTACCGTACAGGTATAGATGGACTACCCTAATGGGATGCCACAAATACTGTTCGCACCTTCTCTGCAGAGGGGATGGCATTTAGCATCCTTGGACTCATGCATCCTCTCCTCTTCAGCATCACACAGATCGAACCCATCTGGATCTGTGCACAATGTTCCATACGCTTCCGTCTCCCCATTCTCATCGTTTCAACCCCCCCTTCCCCTGCTACACGTTCTGCGGCGAACACCCCGAGATGAAAGTCTCGCCATGACGACTCTCATAAGGACAACGACAGCTTTCTGGGCCAACCCGCGAATACTACAACTGGAAACACCAGCGATGCCCACCGCGAGACCATCCATCGTCAGCGCGACTCGGAGCACAGGTGTCGTGATGAGCTTCACGACGGTAACCGCCGACTCAAGGATGCCCTTCCCAGCAGCCGAACAAGGTTTTAAATCCCCTCCTCGACCGTGCTATTATCGAGGTTCAGCGACCCTGCACATGAGTTATACCACCCCGCTTCACATCCTAGTCTTACCCTAGGTCCAGTGTTAATGGGGCATTGATACTTGGCACCGCCGAGCAAAGACATCCTGCTGCTGCCAACCTGACCTCCCCCTCTCCCCGAGCTGGGATTCCCCATGCGTACAGGCACTCTCAACAGCGTCGTCGCAGGTTTTTCAGAGTCGGAGCGCTTGAATGTACTCTTCTCTGTGATGGCAGCACGTCACCTGTACTGGATTACCGTCACCCTTCACCTCTTTCACCACCCAAACATTCTTCATTTCTCGATGTCGATGTTGACGCGCCCTGCCCTTTGTTGGCTCCAATGAGCCCAATCAGTATACTTTGGGCTTCGAGTCAGACCTCTGCAAACCCTGTGTTGAGTCGGACGCAGCCGTGGCACGTGGCCAGCGATTCTTTCACTCCTCGTCTAGATTTAGATACCCAATGGGAGCTATGTCTTAAGGATAGATTTCGGATGGAGCATGTGTCTTCAAGTTGGGGTCTACATACGTTGACCACTGGCACTTTGGGATGGGTTAGTCAGAAATCCCGATCGAATTGTCCAAAAAACGGCAATGCCGAGGGGTCCATTACTAAATAAAGTTGATTCGCAATGTAAGTTCAGACACTTATATGGTCATCCTGGAATTAAGATTCAAATTCAAAATGTCAGATCGTTCCATAAAGTATACCATAAAATAAAGCGCCTTTTTACGATCCTTTTGATCCCTTGGTCAAGAAAATCGGCGGTCAGATTGTGGAGATATAAATCAAACAAGGTCGCTCAAGGCATGAATGCAAGATCGATATGAAGATGATTTTTCAGGGACTTGGAAATGTTCCCAATGGATTCAGAGGGTTAAATAACCCCCAGGAAAAATGCTGGCAGGGCTCTGGCATGGTTCTGAAATGTGCTATGCCATGATTTCATACAGGGGGGGGAGGAGAAGATGTTGCCATTCGCTCAAATGATTTAATTGGGCTTAGCAAATGCTACCATCGTGTTCAGAGGGTGGAAATGGGCTAGGTACAAGCTGGTTGCTATTTTTAGCTAGCGTATCTGAGGCTAGGAAAATCAATCTTTGTCAGGGGGGGTGGAGGCAAGGTAGCATCATTGTGTGAAATGAAATCCCAGGGACATTGGGACATGTTCCAAGAGTGTTATGGATGTTATATATGCTTGGGAAAGGTCTTAGGCCCATGCTAGGATGCCACACAGGAGAGTTTCATATATGAGGTGCATGATTGCAAGATTGATATGAAGGCAATTCTTTTGTGTCCCATTAATGTCAGTCATGAATGCAGAGGATTCAACAACCCACAGGAGAAATGCTGGAATCATTCTGGCATGGTCTGGTAATGTAGCATGGGAGATAGGAGGAGAAGGTGCTGTAGTGCACCAAAATGATTTTATTGGGCTTAGTGGTTATTACCATCATGTTCAGAGGATTGAATGAGGTCAGGGAAAAGCTCATATTTATTTATAGCTAGAATTTCTGAGGCTATGAATATCAATCTTTGCTAGGAGGCAAGGAGGCAAGGTAGTATCATGGTGCAAATTAAAATACCAGAAATCTTGGTAGTTGTTCCAAGTACTTTATGGAGGGTATATATGCTTGTGGAAAGTGCCAGACTCACCATGGGACGATGCTCAGAAGATTTGCATACATATATCAAATGATGAAAACATATCTTCTTTGCTCAAATCATTATTTCATTGGGCTTGGCAGTTGTCAGACTACCTAACCAAGCCATAATCATGCCTAGTGTGTTTCTACCCTTCACCAGACACCCAATGTGATCACACCACTGTCTATGAGTGCTCTGATTTGCTGGGGGTAGAAGACATAGTAACACAATGATATGGAGTAATGCAATACTGACAATCCAAGATGTTGTTCTTAGGGCTTTCTGTAGGTTACTAGGAATTGAGAAAGAGCAGCAGGCCCATTTTAGATTCTCGGAAGGATGCACAGCCAATCTATATATATGGGAAAGAGAATCAGAGTATGCTTTGATCAAATAATTTCATTGTGTCTCATAGATGTTGTCATTGTGTACCAGGTACTTACAATAAATTGGAACACACCTGTCCTTATTCTCAGCCAGTGCTCCTAAGGCTTGATAAATAGGGTTGTGCACATAGGTTTTGTATGTAGGAGGGCAAAAGGATGTTACCATTGTGTTTAGATAGCTGACCTAAGGATAAGAACAAACATATTCCCAATTGACTTGTATTCCTCAGGCTAGACGAATAATGCATATTACTATTCATTTATCACTCTCCTCCTCCTCCTCCTCCTCGTCCTCGTCCTCCTCTGTGTTCTCTTCATCTTCTGTCTCGTATAGTTTGGAGCATCCCAATAACTCCATCAAAGGCTGCTCAAACTCATCTTCAGTCTCTGGACTCAGGGCCCGGAGTTTTGCAAGCCTGGATGTCTTGAGTGCTGTTCTTGCCTGCTGGGGAGGGTTTCGCTTGTTCTTGTTGACAGCACTCAGGCGTTGCTGCCGTGCACGTCTCATCTGTCTTTCTGTCTCCACTTTCTTGCTTGCCAGACCATCGAATCCACTTGACCGCCACAATTCCTCTTCAAAGACCTTTCTGGACTTCAGTTGACGTTGGCCCACCTGTTTTCCTCGAGGCTTTCTTGCTTCCCTAGACTCCTTGCTTAGACCCTCCACCTTGTAAAACCTAGGATTTGTGTAGAACACAAAAAAGTTTGCCTTGATTCGCCATACAAATCCCTTGCTTTTCTTGGTCGCCTTTTGACTGGCAGGAAGACAGTGAAGGTGTGTAAAGATAGTTTCCAAACCATCGTTCAAATAGAATTGCTCTTCTTCACTACGTTCTTCCAGCATTCTGTGATATGCTGCTATATAGCCTTCATTGTTCCAGAAAGGCAGCCACTGCGATCCATTCTTTGGCACAACATCCTGGGCAGGGAAGTAGATATCCTTTCGGCCTGAAAATGACATGGAACGTGGACCTTGACGACCATGAGCCACACCATCTTCTGTATCCAGGCCAGTATTGCATGCCTCAAAGGCAACATGGAAGAGAGTCTGATCAATGCTGGAGATGGTCCAACATTTCATTGCATCAGATAAAGAGCTTGGACTGGGCTCTATCCCCCTCAAGGCTGTCCTGTTCACCATCAACCATGTCTCTCTGGTGAATCGGCAGAAAAGACGAGCCAGGTATACAGACAGATTCTGCAATGTTCCTGGCATGCTCCACTCCTTCAACATCAGCATGGGATTGGCTGCAATGGCCTTTTTGAGCCGACTCCAGGTGGGTTTGGGTCCTATTGGAAACATGGCTGTTTGATCAAAGCCATCTAGGATAGTGGGTCGTTGGGAGACAAGAGCCCTATCACGTTGTGCCTTTGCATTGAGGCCCATCAAAGCAAGAACTCGAAAGTCATCACTCTCCTGAATGCTGCCAAGACAGGGCTGCAGGTCCAATTCTAGCTCCTGCAGAAAAAACATGCCAGCTTGTTCTACAATGTGGCGATATTTCAGGAGGGCCAGAGACTCCCTCACATGAAAGTCATAGACAATGGGAGTGGAGATGGTAGATCGAAGCATGTGGTTCAGAATGCCAGTGAGAATTCCAAGGTTGGGGGGATTGAGTCTCTTGAGCTGAATCTGAGTTCTTTGTATTTCCTCCATTCTCCTAGAGAGGAAGTCGAACCAGACTTTGGAGGGAAGCCAAAGAACAGGTCTTGATTCCATATACTGCTTGGCCTGAAAGCGTATTGAAGCAGAATATCAGAGCCTTGAACATGTTTCCTCACCTGAGGTATGATCTCCCTCAATAGTACTTGTGCTCCCTGGCCACTGACCCTGTACTCATCCCTAACTCCATAAGTCTTCTCTTTGGCATTGCGAAGCCTTTTAATCGTGCTAGAACATTCCTTGTAGTAGGTGGCAGTCACATTGTAGGCATCGCTGTCTTTGGCAAATGTAGGAATATTGTTGTTGGGACGCACCGCCTCATAATATATATTGTAAGTGCTTCGGAAAGCAACATGGGTCTGAAGAGCGCGATCCTGAGGCATCTCTGCCTGCAATGCACCATACTTGTGGAGCATACAGTGATGATGTATGGTCCCCACATTGAAGCCAGCTGCTGCATAGGATTCCTCCAAGTCATCGAGTCTCCATAGGCCGACCACTGGATCATTTGACTTTGGTGTGAAGGAGATGCCAACATCAACCAGCAGCTCTCCATTGTTGCGATTGAGCATATGATTCCAGTTCAGGCATGACAGATTGCGCTTGAGAGCCACCTCTGGAGAGACATACTCTCCTCCCTGACCATCCTTAGTCAACAGCTTGATGCCCTTGCCCTCTACAACAAAGAAGAAGGATCCATACATGGCATGATCTGCCTCCTCTGTAATGAGCTGCTTCATGATATCCTGGATTTCCAAAAACACCTGGTTGGAGAGGGGAAATGTCTTCCGACTTCGTGAAGAGCCACGTTGCTTGTATCGTCCTTCTTCCAATGTCTGTGACACGTAGGGTGTCCAGCCTTCGGTTTTTCCAAGGGCCTGGTCAATGGCAGGAAGAAAGATGTCCTCCCAGAAGGGATCCAGCACTCCTTTGGGCATCATGTTCATACGTCTTCCTGTATGAGGACTGCGATGAATCATACGAGGAAAGAAGATGTAGACACTGAGTCCATGGCCGGTAGAAGAGGCCAGTTGTCCAATGATGGCATGAGGTATGGCATTCATGGGAAACTTCTTTGATATCCATTCCGTACGGCGTCCCAGAGCATGCTGATCTTCCTCCGACTGAGGGATGAGGATGTCCACATAGGCATGATTATGCTTGGAAATTCCAGGCTTTCCATCATAGATGGGTGTCAGATAGACTCCAATGCTATGGTTGCATACAAGCTTCCTGGTGGTCCAGATGATGCTATCTATGTCAATGGAAATATTGATGTCTTCCACAGAAAAGTCGATCTTGTCTTGCTCAAGATCAACGTGGACATACTTCTCTTCTTCCCCCGATATGGGGAGACGACCACACACGAAGACATTGTGACCATGCATGCATCGTTGATTGATTCTAGGAGAATCTCCTGCATAGTTCAACATCTCCAAAGCGCTCATGTCCACCATCTGCAATGTCATCCTTCATGTGAGCTGCATCACATTGATGATAGCAAGCTTACCTGGTCATCCATCAAGTCATATTCTTCCTGACCCACCATACCAATAGTCATGATGTGGTCCATGATGCGAATGGGTTGAGCCAGATAGAACATCTGAAAGGACTCCATGAGGATGCGATAGCCATGGTCTCGCCACATAATCCAAGCAGGAGCCTGCACCATGTGTTCAAAGGGCTGAGTCAGAATGGAGTACACATCCGGTTGTTGAAGCATCTCCAAGGTGGGACCATGGTCATAGTCATCGTAGTCATGGTCGTGTGGAAGGAATCGTAGTCCATTATATGCATGAAGGACAACGGGTCGTGAAACCTTGGAAAGACGTGGAAGTGTACCCAATCGCCAATCTTTGACTCGTTTGCGTGAGGCTTTGGCAGCATTGGATAGTTGTCCTTGGTCATGGCTATTCTCCTCTTCCAAAGCCACCTCCTTGTCCTTAGTACTAGTAGTCCTGGAGGAATGACCCACAGCACGGGCAGGGCGATGCGCCCGACATAGGCGGGCTCCACGGAGTGTCTTGTGATCTTTGATCAGGGAAGACAAGGCCCTAGCTCGGTCCTGAGCAATCTCTTGATGGTTCCAATCTTCCTGCCGTCTTTCCTGTTCTTCCTCCTGTTCATCTCTATCCTCGACATCTTCTTCATCTTGATCCTGATCCCTGATTGGCATATTCCTGGCTTCTCCAGCAGCCTCCTGAGCAATGAAGGATTTACATGCAACACAGGTGTTGCTAGCAATGGTGAGGGAACGCAGTAGTCGGTTATCCCGCTCTGGATCTCCACCATCCTGCATCTTCTGGATTGTTTGATCGTCAACCTCTACATACTCCCAATGTGGTGGCCTATGGACCATGAAGTGCATATAATCCTGGAAGCTAGTCATGCACCGTTGCCGAACTGCTCCAAGCATGTTCAGCCGTAGTATGTGACCACATGGAATGGGGGGGCCAGCAATGAAGGAAGATTCTGAAAGCGTTGTCCATGTCTCCTCAAGGCCATCCTCCATGCATTTCTTGATAATGGTGCATGCAATGGGCCCACAGTCATAGCCATTCTGCTTCCAGTCTTTGCTGATAACAAACACCGTCTCTAAGTTCTCCGCATTCCAGTGATGTAGGTCCGCTATAATTTGCCAACGTTCTGGCCCCCGCCAGGCTCTCCAGTTCGAATTATATTGGGGATTGTCATCGCTGAGTCTTCTTCCAAAGACATATGCAGTGTGTACAGCATAGTCAAACACCACAGCAAAGTAATGGGCTGACCCAGGATCATGGACAAGAAATGCCACTGGAGTCATGGGACAGGGCTCATCCATAGGCACATGGTGGGTATGCCTATAGATGTGGACCTCCTGAGGGCTAAGTTGAAGGTCGGGTCTAAGCCGAAATGCCATTGAGAAGCGACAACGAGCATTGTCACCACTATCATGCCAGATGGAGGCAAGATAAAAGTCGCCAACCATGCTGTCGAGCCACTGTTTATTGCCAAGAGTGTTCAGCTCTGCATATGCAACATTCCATAGCAGAGCAGATGACAGCACCATTGCTGGAAGAAAGTCTCAGAATAGTTCCTTCAGGAGAAATTAGGCTTTTATTCACCACCTATCTCTTGTCTAGACATTCCGATCGGAAGGGGAGGGATGTCTTCGCCTGCACATGGATCTGAATCCGATTGTTGCTCCCAAGGGAATGTTTGTTGTGGAGGCTCTTTCTGCACCTCAGGTGGTATGCCTGGTTCTACCTCGTGCTGCACCTCTAAGTCCACGGTGGGTTCATCATCCTGTATAGCTCTGACTCTAGTGGATGGCTTTCGAGCCTGCCTCCGCTTGGGTGGTCTTCCTCTGCCTCGTTTCACAACTGAATCTAATGAGGGAAACCTTTCGTCACACAAGGCAAATAACATACCTTGAGGCATGGCTGCTGGAAGCACTGTTGGCATGTCATTTACCGATTTCTGTAATACTTTCCTTTTCTTTGGTGGTCTGCCCCTTGGTCGTTTAGGCACAGGTGCTTTCACAACCGAATCTAAATGTATTCACAGTAAATGACATGTGTAAAGTTTGAAAAGGAAACCTGCCTGAGCTTCCAAAGTCCTGACAACCATCATCCTGATGTTTCCGTTTCAGAGGTCTACTTCTGGTCGTGTGTGATGGAGCAGAAGGCAGTCCTATATCACATCATGAGACATCTTGTTTGGGGTTAATGTAAAGCAAGAAAAGTGCAGTTACCCTCTTCATCATCTTCATTGTCATTGAGGGTTGGTGCAATAGAAGAGGGCGATGGGGGGGGAGGCTCCTGGATGTTGGAATTGCCATTTCGCCTAAAGCAATCTAATATCTCATGAAAGGATGATACCACAGAAGTGGGCGAAGACCCATGAACATCAGATGTGGACGATGTAGTCTTGAGGGAAGAGGGTGATAGGGGAGGAGACTCCTGAATGTCAGACACGTTGTCATCACTTTGCACTGGGGTGAAGTGATCTAAGATTTCATGAAAGGATTGTGTCACAAAGGAGGATGAAGAACCATGAATATCAGAAGAGGTAGCATTGGAACTGAAATAATTGATCCAGTCATCAAAGGAAGGCAGATAGGATGAAGACAGGTCTGCAGCACTGGACCGTGGAGGAGACAGATTGTTATCTTCTGATGTAGCAAGGGAGGCGAAGTGCACATTCAGTTTTGGTAGTTGGCAGAGGATATCATCCATGGAATCTTTGTGTGGATCACGACCCGCCATGACCATCAGGACTGGATCTGTATGATAGGTCGACTTGGATGGATAAGGGTTATGAGTATAGGAATGAGAGAAAGAGCAAGTGTAGCCCAAGGAAGCGAAGTGGAGTTGTGTACTGACTCTCACCTATATATATATTCTATCATCCATATGAGATAATAGATAGTCATGTGCTATCTACTACATCGTTGATATGGATTCATCTATTTTCATAATACAGCAATCAATTGATTATGTAATGGATGAAGATAAAGTTGAGTGCCTGAAGGGTTCAATGAGATAAATACACATGTTAGTCCATTCAATCATTTTCATTCTTCTCCCATCTTTCCGACCTTATTATGGCACCCAGAGCTAAATCTGCACGAACACCAACCATGAATATGTTTTCTCAATTCCTTACAAGCGAAAAATACATTGGTACAATGCAAACAAGTCATTTTTCATCCCACACTGACCCTCCCCCCTTCATATACAGTCATCAATGAGAATACCAAAGGTATTCTACTATGTTCACTGAATGATAGATCAGTTGATGGTCAATCCCTTGGAGTAGACACCCATACATTCTACCGTGATGACCTGTGAGTGATAGTTTGTTTGTGCATGGGTGGCACTCCACTAACAGAGACCATATTGTCAGGGTAACAGTTAAGGCATTCAATGGAGAACTATGGCAGGCAAAACTAAAGGACATCAGAGTGGAGATGAAGAATGATGAAGTATAACATCACACATATGACCATCCTTGTCCATCTAACGACATATATATTGTAGGAGGAACAGCCACAGAGAATTTGGATAATGATCCAATGGTTCCATCGCAAACAAGATCTTAAAGGAGAGAGGTATGTATTCTATATGATTCCTCTGGAGATGAATATGATTATGGTCTAGCTTTTATGGTTATGTGGCTTTCAATGAGCTGGTACTGTCCAACGAGACACAAATCATAGATGCTGCCTGCATAGAATGTGAGTGTTTCTTCAAAGTAATGCAGCAATCCTTTGATTAGCAACACTTCATTTCAAAGCTGATGAGGTCATAATGTACTTCAAGGATGTTGTATTGTATTGTGATGATATCAAACCAGGAGCTCTGTTCTGGCGGTGGACAATGGGCCCTATACATCAGAAGAAAACGCAACGTGGGAAGAGGAAGGGAGCCATGAGAGGGGGGTCATATGAGCTCACAGTAAGCATACATCACCATTTAACCATCTGTCCATTGATCCATACATTAGAATTGTGTGACATGTTGTCCCGAATGTGACAAGCCATATAACCCTGATCGTGAGGTTCAGAGGTTCTGTCGATTCTGTACTACCTGGCATCATGTGGCCTGTCTTAAAGAGCCATGCCTCCCTCTCGGACAGGGTGGCATTCCCACACTGGTAGTAGAGCACACCGAACTTACCGGAACATGGCCATACTTGGATAGCTTTCTCCGGATCCTACGAAGGCCCATACAGCGGGGACAAAATAGTGGTATAGTTGGCAATGGTCTGCTTTTGGAGAAGGCATGGAAGGTGTTTCATATCATACAAGGATCCGACCGAGGTCCTACCAAGAAGGAGTGGGAGTGGATGGATGTCGATGTAGATTCACTGGAAGAATGGGAGGTCACTGGCATGTTGGAAGATGTGCCACAACAGTATCATGACTGCCCAACATGTCGCTCTCAAGGCAAACAAGGCTTCTTGTAAATTTATAAATAAATAACATGCACATCATTCTCAAATTATTTTCTATCATACAAGTTAGACATTAGGAGCACGAATCCACGCTGTGTAGTATTGTCTATGTGCACATTTCTCTTGTGCAGACTGACGAAATACCTGGCTAACCTCTCCAATGTGATGTGCAAATCACTCTGTCAGTAAACACTGATTGTTTATTTATTCAGACATATCATAAGGCAGATGGTGCTTACGTTTTGCAGTTGCACTTTGATATCCGCAAGCTCATCCAGCTTTTCTTCAAGCTGGCTCATTGCTTTCATGCCTGCGACCACCTGAATTGTGAATGGTTCGAACTGGTTGATGCGTATGCAATGCTAGCTGAATAAATACCTTGGAATGTAACACTGTGTCATCTCTGTCACACAGAGCAGCCAGCTCCCTAAGCCAAATTAGCAGAGTTGATGCCTGTGTGTGCACACCCATGGATGCAGCCACCAAACTAGGCCCCGAAATGGCCTCTGTTGCAGGTGCAGCCTTGGCCTGTTTGCTCGTCCCAGTGACGTCCTGAGTTCCTTTCAGAGCATTGCTTTGATCCGCCTGCCTCCCTTTGGCAACCCTCCGTGTCCCCTTCATTTCAGCAGCGTCCTGCGATCTGATGATTAGTGTAACGGATTCGAAATCGTATGGGGAGGAGGGGTTGAGTTTCGGAACGGCCTGGATATCGAAAACATCACCCTTTCCAGCCTTTTTCTTTCCCTTGTTTCGTATCACCGCCGGTCTTTGTCGAATCGCAGAGGCATCCTTTGCATGCTGTACTGACCTCGTCCTACTCCGTAGGGTCATGGTAAAACCGTGACCTGGGGATTCATCAGAGGATGTGGAGTCACCGACAGACGAGGCTTCGGTGGGGGCTATTGGGAATGATATGGGTGATGGAGGCGAGGATCTGTCTGTCCGTTCAGTGGGTGATGGAACGGTTGGTATGGGAGATGGAGCGGAGGATTGGATGTGAGATTGCTCATCTGCACTCATGGTTACAGGTTATGGAAATATGAAGTACCGCTTCACTCACCTAACTCTAACCTTTTTTCTGTTTGTGGGTCTTCCCAGATCTGACGGTCTTTGCAGGATTCCGAATCCATTTCGTCTTCACTGTCGTTACCGTAATAGCTGTCAGGAGGGGATGTGGCACCATTTGAATCATGACCGTCTAAGCATCATGAAATTTTAAAAATGGCTTTGTCAAATTTGGTCTGATTTGGTATGTACATAAAAGAATACTAACCAAAGCTAGAACTGAAGGCATCATCGAAACTAATAATCGATGGGACCTTCAATGTGGATGGGCTTGGGCGGTGGGATGAAGGACTGGAAATTCCTGCATGATGGATTGTACGGGGTCAGCTGGGAAAGCAACGATTGCGATGGAAATGCACAGCTCTAGTATTACTCCACCCACCTAACTCAATCTCCTCCTCAACCCCTTCTTGACTCTGCTGGCCCTCTGCCTGCCATTCCGTGACTTGTTCCATGTCATTCATGGATAATTCATTGTTTCTGGTGGAGCCTTGGGCTGACTCTGGAATACTGCCATCATATTGGTTGTGGCACCTGGGGGGACCAACTGCCAGTGGATGGGTGTCGTGCATGTCACATTGGTCGGTCAAAGACTCAACTGAAGCCGCGAAAGGGGCAGGAATGGCAGCGGTGTTTGGAGCGGAGGGAGGATGATGCAACGGAGACAGGATGCCGGACAGGACATTTGACGGAATGTTGGATGGTGCAGGCAATGTGGCAGCCATGTCGGTGCTTGCAGACAAGTAGGCTGGAGGCTTTCCCAGCTCCCTGGAGGGGCCTTCTGCCGCTATTTTACAGTGGTTAGTGTTGCATGTTTGTGCGACAGGCCAACAAGGTCACCTACCCTCTTGAAAGTCTTCTAGTATCGCGCTGCCCTTGGTCATCCTTGACCAATCAGTGGGGGGCTCCACGTGCTCTTTCCATCGATGATCAGATGTGCATGTTGCACTTTGAGCAATCATTGAAAAATGCTTCTCACCACTTCTGGTAGGCTCTTTCCCCTTTCTCTTATGTGCCCCCCTTCCTTTAGGGCCGTTGACACCTGTAACACCCAATTGTACGTCAATTAGATCCTGGATGATATCCATAATATGTTGGAACTGTTCACGTCGTTCGCTGGACAGCCCAAAGTGTGCCGCTGCCAGCTTTGCCAGCTTCTTCCAGCTCCGCCATGGCACCCCCTTTATTTGGAAGTCATAGAGCGCACCTGACCAGATGGGGTCTTCTTCATCTTTTCTATCATAAAACCCCCTCCAGTCTGTGATAACTAATCGATGATCTGTCATGTAACGTAGAGACGACGAAGGCCCACCTAGTGTGTCGATATTTTGGCATTCCAAGACCGTGTTCGGATGCGTGGCCCTCCATTCCCCCACAGTGTCGTATTCGTGACGGCCGACATGATACTCAACAGCCAAATAGACATCGAAGAGACAAGAACGGTAGGTGGGATCGTTCCTGTTCTTCCTCGCTGTTGTCAAAAGTCCTTCCACCATGCCATCCATGAATAGAATATAACGCTGAAGGAGCTCGTGCATATTGGGTGCCAGCTGGAACCGGGCCGCATTCACCTGAAGGTGCATATACACGTGGTGGCGCCAGATGCAGCGCCTAAGATGTTCATGGTAGTACTGAGGAATGGTGATGGGTTGTCTGACGATGCTCCCTGTCTCCCAGCAGAATACCTGTACTTGGAAGAACTCGCCATCAGCAGTCGCAGAGGGAAGGTAGCGTGTTGCCATGATGTGGTGGAGCTCGTGGGAGTCTGGAGTGGTGTAAGGGAAAAATAGATCAGACATGGCCTGAAGGTGTCACTGGGTGGTGGTTAGACTTCACGACAGATGGTATCAAGGCTATATAAATACACAGAGGTCAAACCCTAGATCGCTCATTGATCGTACACCCGGTACTAAGCTGTTTACATCAACCGGCAGGTATGGAGTAGCTTTGCCGGGCGTAAGGCGTAACAGTGTGTAACGCATGTATTATGTGTACCGGACATGTACGCGAGCGCCACCAGCCTATCATCCACATTGCAGGGATATGACGTATTACCCGAAAGATGGACAATATATATGCAATCAAAAAAGATGGGTCTATATAGCAAGCTGAACCCAATGTCTACAGATGGTATATATTTCATCCCGGCGGAGGTAGAAGTGAATGTCACGGTTTCGGTAGAGGTGGGCATTGATCATCGTGGAGAGAATGCGACTAACGTTACCGACTGCATAGATAAGGCGGGCGCATCTAGAGGCCTCGATTGAGCACATCAAGTTCGAGTACCATGCGACCTACCGAGTGAGTCTGAAACTTGAGTAGTGGATGTGACCGAACACATCATTGTCAGTTCCCTTCCATGGACTTCACGGAAGGTTTCATCACTTCTTATCAACACGGGATTGCTTCTGAGAGCGCCTGGATGACGAGCTTCTATTCCCCTTCCCTCATTCATACCAGAGTCAGGTGGATCGTCCAGTCAGCAGCGGAAAGGAACAGGGGTGTTTGCAATGTGGACTGATGGAATTCACCACGCGTCCACCCGTTGGTATGCAGGGACCTCTTCCGATGGGCGTCTATGGGATGGGAACCATTGTAAATCACCACTAGAGCATATGCTACATGATACGCCAGAGTGCTTCCATATCCTTCTGGAAGGTTGGGTAATATCTAACACCTATGACCACTGTACGACCATATCAGTATCGGTAATATGCTATGCCTAGTCTACGAGGTGTTGGAACACCGCACGATCCACCCAAGAGCAATGTCATGAACGACGTCAGAACAAAAGAAGAGCATGGGGAAACTAACACTCAAGCCCACCGATTGTATTTGCCATCGGGTGGGTGGGTGAGCGGACGCATGGGTACCGTCAGTGTATGAACAGTGTACGAACACGGAACCATATTGGCGTAATTTGGACAATCAAATAGTGATGTGACATACAATGAGGCATAATGACATAATGATACGCGTGTCTGCGGGTATATTAATCCGGCCGGTCTGAAGAAAATCATATTCTACTCTTCTACCCTAAACCCTATAGCGTCGCCCTCTAACCTCAAACAATGGCATTCCACTCTGTCGACAGAACCGTCACCTTGGTGACCTCCACGGTGCACTCCACAGATGACGGGGACAATGGAGACCGCTGCTATGAAATCCACGTTGGCCGACGGCCACATTCGGACCTTCGTGGGGATCCACACTCAGGTGACGTATATGTGAGATTCTCTGACGTGGCTGCGGAAATGGATGTCCACGTTTACACGCCGACCGGGTGGACTGCATGGCTTCCCGAGTCCATCCTGAAAGTATCGATGTTGGAGAGAGATGCCTACGCGATCCCGTGCGCGGCACAGGGAATACGGTATGTCGCGACAAAGGCGGAAGCCCTCCAGGTTCCTGCCGACGTGCCCAGGGATGTTCCGACGCTCGCCGGTCTGATTGTCAAGGATGTCCAGTATCCCACAGAGCCAGAGCCACCACGCCGAAAGCGCACAGTTCCAGACGCAGCCGTCAGCCCGCCAGGTTCCAAGCGTTCCCGTACACACATCGGAACAGCGTCCAGGAAGACGGTGCAGGGAAGCAACATACACCTTGCAAAGCAGACGGATGTCAGCGAGTCACTTGATGTCGAGATGGGATACACCTCGGCAGATGACCATTCAGTCGCTGAGGAACCGATGGATGTCGACTTTCCCAAGATGATGAGCGGGCGGGAGATAGAGACGGAGGACGGGGAGGTGGCGGATGTCGAGACCATGCGTCAGTGCCATGCATTCAATTCAGCCGCGCACTCACACCACATGTTCACAGTTTACTACCGACTAATGGACTGGAAAGTGCCAGGACGCAGAAGGAGACGCCTATCGTGGACCGCCCACAATGTGGCCACACACCGTCCCTCCACTGGAAAAAGGGCACGTTCGGTCTGCCCACATCGACATCGATACACTGACTGAATAGCACACTAAAACCCATAGGACATTCAGGCAACCATGTTCATGGCAAGCGCCCCTCTGGCGATGGATTCCATGGGCGATCACCCCATGGTGATGGTTGTCCGTGGTAACGGGCAGAGTGCTTGGGAAACTCAGAGTCTGTTGCGAGAAACCCTCGCGCGTGGAGTAGTGGTGTTGGTCCAGGGATGGTCTCCACAGGAGCTCTTGGAGTTCAGCACAAATGACATCGCCTACTACCGACCCCCTCTGCAACAATCAGTAGCATGGCAAGGTGAGCCACAGTGCATCCGTGTAGTAGGTAGATTCCGATCTCCGTTTGTAACCCCAGACGCTGTCAAACGGGCGACGATCCTCGACACCAAAGTCGAAGAAAGGAGGTACAACGATTGTATTACCTTCGGACGTCTGGATCAGTTTGTTGAAGCTGGGACGAATGGATCCGGGAAGGTATGGAACTGCCTGGACCTTCCGAGACATGTTACAGATGTTCCGCATTTCGTCCGGTATGTTACCTGTTCATTCACTCTTGCATGTGCACCGTATGTCGATGGCGAACATGTAGGGGTCTCATGGATGAACAATCGGCCTTTGTCGCCACGATCGGGGAGTCATACGAGCCCCCTGCATCAAAGCGGCCAGCTAAAAAGGCAAGGGCGACCCTCAGGAACAGGGGCCCACAGGTCCTCCACTTTGACAGTTGCCGAAGCTCCGGATGGGATGTCATTACTCACGGTAACTTCCTCACGTATCCGCACCATGATGCCGCTGGGCAGCTCACATACTCATACATTCGATCTGGTGCAAAGTTCTGGGGATATCTCGAGCTCGATGGTGTTGACCACGCAGACCAGGCGGCGGTCATAGATGGTTGGACAGCGTTCTACAGCACCCCTCTAGCGTCCGAGACATACAACAAGGGTGTCAAGCTCAGCACGGTTCTATTAGAGCGTGATGCAGTTCTGTACGTTCTCCGTTCGCGTGGTTAGCAACTGTGCAGGTTAACCTTCCATACGCGACAGCATACAGCCACCTGGGATAAACCACATGGTATACACGCCGATGCCAAGCTTGATGTCGGGAGGCCATTTTTACACATACGAAACCATGCACCTGACGGAATTCGCGCTCGTATTTGACCTTGGCCTCGACTGTGGAGGAGCGGCAAGGTTGCATGGAACGAACGCCATTCATCCCGGCATGTTGCGGAAAGTATTCAGGATGGCGATGGCGCTCCCCGTCCTGTCGTCCCAACGTTGTATGCCATCCCTCCCTCCATCCTCCACGTAGCACGCTGGCTGAACATTTGATAGGCTTTTACAGACGCCCATTGATCGCAATGAAATCGATCATCGACCATGTCAGTCAGAAGCTCCTGGAAGAGGGCGAGGATGTATTGCAGCTCAAACCAACTGACGCATTGGCGATCGAGCTGGAAGGGGAGCGTGCGCGTGCCCTGGAGCTCCTGTCTATTATTATGCTTTACCTGGAAGTCACTGACGCGTATTCAGAGATGCGGAAAGGCGACTGGAGGGAGCCCGGACCGGTGGTCAACTTGGACGAATGTGATTTCTCATAGAACACTGTATTTCCAATGTAATAATCTATCGCCCGAAATGTATGCAGCTTTCATGTGTCAAAAGGTGATCTGAACATTGTGAGATACGCCAGAACGATACCCAGATGACGTGCGCTGTTCGTCACTATTTGCATCTTTGTTTGTTCTCACACTGTTCGTACATTGTTCGTACATTGTTCGTACACTGTTCGTAATTGTTTGTACATATACACACTACGCCGCCCATCGCCACTACGGATGAATTCGAGACTAAGTGATTGTATAATAAATATTCCACTTTAAGTGTCAGTCACCGCTTGAATTGTGCCCACGCCGTCGGCTGTTGACACAATGGTCGGAATTCAGACTCCGATACGAGTGAAAGGGACCACACTATGTGTCAATGGCCCCTTATGGAGGCTGTGTGCGATCGATCGGCAATCAGACTTCAACATATTTAAGTTATGCCACATCCCAGAAGAACCATTACCCCCATCATCCAAAGCCAGTATGAGCGACCTGTTCTTTCCCCATTCCGTCCCCGACGCACATGAGCTCCGGCTAATCATGTCCACTAGATATATCGTTCCTGAACTAGACGATGACGATGACGACTTCTTCGATGTCGTGGTACATGGCTGGGAGGTAAATGTGGAGAACATCGAAGACCCCATCACCGTCCCGGTATATTACCACAATCACCTGCTACGCTTCGTATGGCGCCATCAGCTCTTCATGGAGCTCCATTGCCGGTCCCCAAAGGCGATCCAGCTAGCACCAGGCCTTCGTGCCTTACTGGAACGCTATATCCTTTTCATGGACGGCATGGTCGAGTCCCTGCTGACTACGGTAAAGAAGAACCTGCAGAATCCAGACTTCCGCTCCATTCTTTTCAACCTTTATTTGGCGGTGGAGTACCACGTGGGTCACCACTCCTATGATATCGTAGATGAATGGAGAACCAGCCACCCTGACACTATTTTGGAATGTCAAAATATCGACACTCTCGGTGAGTTCGATTGCTATCGGTAAGGCCCTTCGATTGTAATGTTAGTCTACACAGACTGGGAGCGGTTTTACGACGAACAAGACGGCAAGGACCCCGACTGGTCGGGCGTCAGCTACAATTTTCAAATCAAACATGTGCCAGAGGAGGACTGGAAGAAACTGGCGATGCGGGCGGCGGCTTACTTTGGGCTTGAAGAAAATCGTGAGTCGTCCAATATCATGCATGAATTCATGCTCAATTTGGAAGTTAACAGCCACAAGGGCTTCCAAGGGAAAGAAGGCAAAGGTGGAAAAACCAACGGACATCACCAAAGATGGTGAGTGCCCCTTGGTCGATGCTAGCGCTAACGTCCAATCCACATTCATAGCGGGCTCCTCCAAGGCGAAGGGCGCTTCCTCTAGTGCACCCGATATACCGCCGGGTGAGCAGCATCGACCCCCGAGTACTTGGAGCCGAATACCATCGCTAAGCACCTATTTACAGTGCGCGTCGGCCCTCCCAAGAGGGGGGCATTAAAGGAGAAGGAGACGGAGAAGGCTGCACCACCCTCGGATGCCCCTCCCAGCGACCCCTCCAGTGCACCTACCAACGAAGCAGGTGAGTGGCCCAAGTGCTTTGGGATGGATTGGGGTCGCTAAACGTCTATTCTACAGCGAACGTTGGCCCTTCCGGGAAGGGAAAAGGAAAGGAGAGGGAGCCAGCTGCAACCTCCGTTGCCGTGTCCCGTGCCCCATCCAATGTACCCTCTGTTGTCGCGTCTCGTGTCCCATCCGTTCGCGTGTCTCGTTCCCCATCCAATGCCCCCTTCCATGCATCGTCAGGTGCACCTGCCAACCAGGTTGGTGAGTGGCCATAATATGGTAGGGGAATCGCGCCCATCACTAAACGTCTATATATAGTGCCCGTCGATCCAATCAAGAAGGCGAGAGTACGGGGCAAGGGGCAAGGTACACCTTCCACTGCTGAGTCTCGTGCCCCGTTGGACGCCCCTTCCCGCGCATCCTCTGGTGCACCCTCAACTCAAGCAGGTGAGAAACATTCAATTTCTTAGATAATGTCCTATCAATCCCTCTCGCATAGCCTCTCGTGCACCGTCCGTTGCGCCTTACGATGCCCCCACAGATTCCGCGCCATACGCCACCCGCTCTACCCGTCCATCGCGTGCTCCTTCTGCCCGTTCCTCCAACAATCCATCTCCATCTCCAGCCACTCTCCCCACTGCTGCCTCCGCCGCCACCTCTAGCCTTATTCCTGACAAGACTGCGATGCGCAGAGCGATGGGAATTAGTCAGTAGATTTGTAACATATAATATAGTACATCGATTGAAGCTAGAATCTTATGGAGAAATTCAAACACATTCAAGAACGCCATCCAGGAACGTATGGGATTATCCAAAACCTCGGACGCCATGGCGGACAAAGCATAGGTGGTCTCAGACCATTTAGATAATGGGCCTGATGTATGACCTAAAGCCCTCGATGCCTGGCGCACATGAACCCTGTGGTGGTGTGGGTTTGCCGGTTTCCATGTCTAGTGCAGGAAACCGTGGATGACTCGCTAACTGACCCGTTTGACGTGCTGAGGTCATATCCAACCGACCCAGACGCAGGCCGGAATAACTTCTTATACCACGGTCGATATAATAGTCCGGAGCCAGGCCCCAGCAATGCCTCTTGCCTTACTTAGTCCTATGAAGATGGCATGCAACGGGTTGGATGGAAGGACGAGGAAGCGGAGGATAACACCGATGGGAACCCAAACATGGTTGAAGTTGATATAGGTAGGTGAAGCCACGTTATGCAGTCACTCCCTTGGCAGCTTTCATAAAATACATGTAACCCTTCCCCTCCCCCTCCAAACCAGGCAGCACAAAAGAAAGGTCATAGCTTAGTTAGTTAGTTAGTTAGTTAGGGTTTGTTTTGACCGACTACCAAGCTCACCCGGTGCAAGTCTCAGCATTGCCTAATTAAGTACTCTTTCAGCGTCTTTTCTCCAAAAGTTCCACCCCACAAACCTGTCCTTTTTGGGTCCAGGAACTATAATAATGCAACTCAAATCGGATCCGGAGATGATTTAATTAGCCGCACCACCATGGCTCGTCCTGATTGGACCACCCGAGCTATTATATATAATAGGCGTAGTTAGCCGAATAAATCATTTGATTTCATTCATCTATCTGAACGTGGATATACAGCCTACATGATGCCAAACGTTTTGGAGTATATAAAGGAGGGTCGTGCAACCACGAGTACCCATACACACCACATTCGCGATGACCTACCGAAATGCAGCGTTGCCGGGCGGAACACTCTTTCCCTTTAAAGAGGTGACGATGGAACGTATCATGGAAGAAACGACCGCAACTTACAAGGTCGTAAACGCGGGGGACACGGTCACGATCGAACACTGTGACATCAAAAATCCGCCAAATAAACGTCATTACACGACTTATACACCCATTCCGGCTCGCTACGAGGGTCTCGTCAAGCGATTCCTGTATCGTGGCGTGGTCCTGGCGGAGCTATTGTTCAGTAGGGAGGGCAGGGAGGGATTGACGGACGATGCCAGGGCGGCCATTCGGGCCAACCTCCTTTACCACTTCCACGTTCTTGGGTACTGTCGGCGGGCGTTCCGGGATGCTGCGGAGCGCGTCGGAGACCACAACGTCAGGCTATTCGATATCTACATGGCGGAGGACCACTATGTGGGGAGGCACGACCCGGCTGCAGTAGCCCAGTGGCAGCGGGAGCATCCCGAACACAATCTACGCACAGAGGACGTCTTTGCGCTGAGTGAGTAGTACTATCATCTATGTGAAACTGCATTGTTGACGCTGGAACAGATTGGTCCTACCACAGGACTCGCTTTGGGATGGACTGGGAAGGCGAGAAGGTTCGATGGAGACCTGGCGAGGCAAACCGTGGTTCCCTTGTAAAGAACGCACAGAATATATTCGAAGCATGGTACGAGCTACCCTTCGCATCTAATGAGACCAATCCAGATAATGATGAACTGGAACGCGTTTATCCTGGAGGTTGGTTCCACATTCGACACCTATTATCTTACGTGGCTGATGGCCCATCGAACAGACGTTCTTGCAGAGCTTTCATCCGACGGCGAGGACGACGGGACCGACCGTGATGCGGAAGGGGAGGTGGAGTAGATATCCGTCCGGTTTCCTGGGAGTCGTCCTGTTTCTTGTAACACATTTAGTCGGTCTGCAATTGTGGTGCAACACACAGTGAACGGCATATGTTTCCGACAACGGAGGAGCACGAACAGTCGACAATGTACGAACAGGTACGAACAGTGTACGAACAGTGTACGAACAGTGTACGAACAGTGTATGAACAGTGTACGAACAGTGTACGAACTACCAGTAGCTTACGAAAGGTGTAGGAATGGTATGTATAAAAAGTGTACAAAACAATGCATGAACCATGTATGCACAGCGCAGAAATTGTGGGTGACCAACTCAGTACAAAGAATATATGCAGCGTACGAACAGGGTACCAACAGGGCAGAAGTGTGTGGGAACGGTGTTGTGGCGGAATGCACAGCCTACATATGTTATGACACATGGAGCGGAGTGTGTCCAACAATTCAGGAACAGAACCCTAATAGCACACAGAAATCTGGGGTGGGTAGATCGATATCATCCATGTGCGGTTAGATCTTCTGATCTGGAATATGTGGAGATCCAAGTCTGCCATTTGTATTATCTTCGGACCTATTGTGGAATGCCATGATGTCCCTCTTCGCACTATTTATCCCACTCCTTGGATATATCGAACGACATCACACTGTTCGTACATTGTTCGTAAGACACCCCTTTTTATGTAGTGATCGGCATGACACTGTTCGTACATTGTTCGTAAGTAGTTTGTACACACCTGTCAATACACGTCTATCAACGTTCCATGGAACCTTGCATTGACACGTGGTACGTGGCTTCATTCCCCGCTTCCTATATAATAAAATATAATTAACCGTTGCGCACACCCACCAATCCCCATATCACCAGGCAACTCACTCACTCACTCACTCACTCACCCACCCACCCACCTACCACAATGTCGTCAATGGTCAGATACACCGGAATGAAGGGGTTCGAAATGTGCATTCATACATGCACAACCGACGCGTCGGAGGGGTGTATAAACCCTACTACAACCACACCACTGTGGCTCAGAGAGGGCTCTGCCTGTTCGCGCCACGCGAGGACCCGGGAACGGCATACTAGGTGCAATCCGCAGTGCCCTGGACACCTTGCGTTCAACCCCGGCCACCACAATCGCTGGACCCGTGCGCCAACACAGGAGGAACTGCGGCGTTACGTTCCACGCTTTCGGCATCACGGAAGGTTCTCAGACGGCAGATATATTTCGTACCTTCTAGGTATAAGCGTACCCGACGTAGACAGATTGTATGGTAAGAATTCCTCGAGTTCTCGGAAATTGGATGCGTTGACACAGAATCACGGTATAGGAACTGAGATGAATACTGACGTGGAGATGGGAGAGGAAGAGGAAGAGGAAGAGGAAGAGGAAGAGGAAGAGGAAGAGACGGGAAATGTTGCGGAGGGGCGGGACAGCACGAGAGGCGTCAGTTCCCTTCGTGAGCAGTCTACAGTCTCCTCGGTGTCCGAAAAGAGCGCGTTCTCCTGCCTCCCTGAAAGTCCCCTTGGCCGCCCCACTCCAAAGAAGGCACACAAGACACTACGACTTCTATACATTCCCGATCCTTCGAGGGGGCACGAAGCTCTTCAGGATTCTCTGGGAGACCTGGCGTACACGGACCGCACCATCTCGAAGGCCGCATTTACTGCCATGAGAGAACGGATACCCAACTATGTCTTTTCCAGGCGGAGTAATGCACCGGGAGATCTACCCCAGTCGGAGGAACCTGCGATCAATGTCAGAATATCGGAATGGGTGAGCGTTCATTTTAATTCACATTCCCGCTGTCTAAAGGGCTTCCCGGACTATAGCTGTGGATCGTGCACAGGCTTTCGGTATTGAAGGAGGGCCACGTCAAGTATTTCGAGGTGACCTACATGAACTGGCAAGCGTTCAAGGACAGCATCACATACGAAACCGAGGATGCACTCTTGAAATATCTTGATTATGAGTGCATTCTGGGAGGGATCGATTACACGACTGACTATCGGTGAGTCCTCGACGTTCCATGGCATGCACAACGACGTCCTCTCACGATGCTTGCCATAGGTCGAACGGCACTTATGGGTGGCGTAGTGGAGAAGAGCTAGAGACATACGCTGACCGAATGCAACTGCTGCAGCATTTAGGCCAACCCGTCTGGCCTCCGCCCAAACAAATGGAACGGGCAGGATGGAAGGATCCAGACTGTTTCTTGTTCGACCTGATCGCCCGGCGGTCGAGAACACTGCGCCCCAGCACGGTCCCATTCGTTGCGAGCTCCATCACGGACGATTTCATCCAACCCGATACGGTTCTGAAGAGGTCCAACAGCGACTGCAGCGCGCACGTAATTTTCCCCGACCAGCGGCGCATGCGGAAGGCAGAGGTCCTGCAGGGTTTGAGTCCGCATAGCGAAAAATGGCTAATGCAGGAAGTCACTACGCTACAGACAGTGGGAGAATGGCGGGCGTTCGTCGTAAACGGTTCCATAATCCATACGGTTCACACGTACAAGCGTCCAGAGGTGGGTGGATCCGTTTGGGTGGCAAGGCTGGCATCGACGTTTTGGTCGTTGGAAAAAATACGGTGAGCATGCCTTGGTACACGATGTGAGAGGTTGGAGCTGATACAGCGAGCGTAGCGCGCGGATGACGTGTGGACCACTGCCGACGCCCTCCGAGTTCAGTAATGCGGACTGGGGAAGTCACCAGGATCGAGAATCGGCGAAACAGGAATTCGAGTCCTTCGTCATCCGCACGTGGGAGTCGTTGGTACTCTGGGAGAAGCAGCTCGTCTGTGGGACACCAAGTACAGCGGTGTTCTGCAGGTTGGACATCGGTGTTATCATCAAGGGCGACACCGTCGGTTACTATGTGAATGAGGTGGAACGAGGTCTGACGACCAGCCTATGGATGGCGGGCATGAAGGATGGGTTGCATGGTGTTCTGGCGGACACGTTTGGACTGAGCCTCCATCGCTGGATCACGGGTGCCAGAGACCCACAGCACCTTTAATTGTACGTATCGTAGAGATGTATGTGGGGCATATTGTAGAAACAATGTACGAACAATGTACGAACAGTGTACGAACAATGTACGAACAGTGTACGAACAGTGTACGAACAATGTACGAACAGTGTACGAACAATGTACGAACAGTGTACGAACAATGTACGAACAGTGTACGAACAATGTACGAACAGTGTACGAACAATGTACGAACAGTGTACGAACAGTGTAACGCACAGTGTACGAACAGGAAGAGCGTACATTAAGCCAACGGACCACCCCCGAGCCAGGTTAGTCTTGGTTTAAAAAAACGTTAGGGTAAGGATCATATTTTCTCGGTGTCTCGGATCAGTACCTGGGGGGAACCCCCTGTCTGTGGGTTATAATATTATGTAAGCAACCAAATGTTCGCTACAGGATCGGGAATGTTCTACACACGTGTACGAACAACGCATGGTATGTTGATTTAGTAACGTGGACGATGGAACAGCCAGTGGAAATGAGATCATGACATAATGATACGCGGGTCGGCAGGTATATTAATGCGGCCCGTCCAAAGAAAACAACAGCCCATTTTTCTAACCCCCCTTAACCTCGCCGTCGAACCCGACACAATGGCTTTCTACTCCGTCAACAAAACCGTGACACTGATGGCGTCCTCCCCTTCTCACTCCATAGATGACTGTGACAATGGCGCCCGCAGCTACGAAGTCCACGTTGACCAACGGCCATACTCGGATCTTCATGGGGATCCTCATTCGGGCGACGTTTATGTGAGAATCTCCGATACCGCCGGGGAAATGGCTATCCACGTTTACACTCCAAACGGGTGGACGGAATGGATTCCTCAGTCCATCCTAAAGGTATCAATGTTATGTAGAGATGCCTATGCCATCCCGTGTTCGGAACAGGGTATTCGGTATGTTGCGACAAAAGAGGAAGCTCTGCAGGTGCCTGCAGACATGGCTAGGGATGTCCCAACGCTCGCAAGGCTAATTGCGAAGGATATCCAGTATCCCATTGAACCTCCACGCCGCAAGCGCACAGTTAGAGATGCAGTCATCAGCCCTCCAGGTGCGAAGCGTTCCCGTACAAGGGTCAGAAGGGAAACTATGAAGAAGGGTAGCAACAGGGAGGCTCCTGCCACACCACCCAGCGGTCCGGTCGATATCGAGATGGGTTCCACTTCGGCGGACGACCGTTCCATTTCTGAGGTGCCTATGGACGTCGATTTTCCCAGGATGATGGAGGGGCCAGAGCTGGCAACGAAGAACGAGGAGGTGACCGATGTCGAGACCATGCGTCAGTGCCATGTAGCAATTTGGCCGTGTGCTCACACTATGTGTTCACAGGGTACTACCGACTAATGGATAGCTGGAAATCGTCCGGAGGTAGAAGGAGACGCCTATCGTGGACTGCCCACAATGTGGGTACGCACCGTCCATCGACCGGCCAAAAGGCAAGTTTGGTCTGTCTACGTGGACGTCGATACACTAACGTAATGGGATTCTAAACCGATAGGACACCAGGGCAACCGCGTTTATGGCGAGCGCTCCTCTGGCGACGGATTCCACAGGCAATCATCCCATGGTGGTGGTTGTCGATCATCACGGACAGGACGTTTGGGCCACCGAGAGGTTGCTGCGAACCACACTCGCACGCGGAATACCGGTATTGGTCCAAGGGTGGTCTCCACAAGATCTCGTGGAGTTCAGCGAACACGACATCTGCTACTACCGACGCCCTCTCGAACAACCAGTAGCATGGCAAGGTGAGCCATAATTAGTGGTAGGCAGGTAGAGTCTGATCTATATTGTACCTCCAGACGCTGCCAAGCGGGCAGTGATCCTCGCTGCCAAGGTCGATCAAAGGAGGTACAATGATTGCATTGCCTTTGGAAGTCTGGAGGAATTCATTGAAGAAGGGACGAATGGATCTGGGAAGGTATGGAACTGCCTGGACCTTCCAACGCCTGTGCCAGACGTCCCGATATTCGTCCGGTGTGTTTCTCTTTCTTTGTTTTTGTTTTTCCAAATACACATCATATTGACGACAACCACACAGTGGACTCATGGACGAGCAGTCAGCCTTTCTCGCCACGATAGGGGAGTCATACGAGCCCTCCACATCAAAGCGGCCAGCTAAGAAGGCAAAGGCCACCCTCAGGAACAGAGGCCCCCAGGTCCTCCACTTTGACAGCTGCAGAAGCTCCGGTTGGGATGTCCTTACTCACGGAAACTTCCTGACGTATCCGCACCATGACGCTGCGGGGCAGCTCACGTATTCCTACATTCGCTCTGGCGCAAAGTTCTGGGGGTATCTCGGGCTCGATGGGGTTGATCATGAAAACCAGGGGGCAGTCATAAATAGATGGGAGACATTTTACAGCACCCCCCTGGCCTCTGAGACGTATGACAAGGGCGTCAAGCTCAGCACGGTTTTATTGGAGCAGGATGCAGTTCTGTACGTCCTCGCCATTTTGCCGTGTTCCATGCAGGATAACATTTCCTACGTAGGATCCAGCCGCCAGGCATAAATCACATGGTATATACGCCCATGCCAAGCGTCATGTCGGGAGGACATTTCTACACGTACGAAACCATGCACCTGACGGAATTTGCACTCGTATTCGACTTGGGCCTCGACTGTGGGGGAGCAAAAAGGTTGCATGGAACGAATGCCATTCATCCCGGCATGCTGAGGAAAATATTCAGGATGGCGATGGCGCTCCCTCTCCTTTCACCCCAACGTGGTATGCCCTCCCTCCCTCCATCCTCCACGTAGCACGGCGGCTAAACGTTGGTTAGAATTCTACCGCCGCCCGTTGGTTGCGATGCAATCTATCATCGACCGTGTCAGTCAAACGCTTCTGGAAAAGGGTGAGGATGTATTGCAGCTGAAGCCAACTGACGCTTTGGCGATCGAGCTGGAAGGGGAGCGTGCGCGTGCCAATGAGATCCTGTCGAAGGTCATGCTCTACTTGGGAGTCACTGATGCGTATTCGGAGATGCGAAAAGGTGACTGGAGACATCCCGGACCAGTGGTCGACTTGAGAGCAATCGACTTCTGATAGCACACTTTATTACCATTGTATGCTCTATTCCTACAATGTAGTGTTAGAAATACATCAAGAATGCGGTAGAAAGCTTTGTAATCTGCCAGAACGTTGACGAGAAAATGCACCGTTTCATCGACATTCGTACCCTGTTCGTGTACACTCGTCCTGTTCATACTCTGTTCACACCGTTCGTGTACACTCGTCCCGTTCGTACCCCGTTCGTACACTGTTCGTACATTGTTCGTACATTGTTCGTACATTGTTCGTACACTGTTACACATATTCCACGTTTAGGCTTAGCGGTGTCAACCGGAGCTTGAAGTGCGACACGCCGTCGGCTGTGAAAGCCGATGACACACTAATTGGGTATTGAGACTCGGATCCGAGTGGAATGGATGCTATATATTTGAATTTCAGGTCTGTGCACAATTGATCGGCAATCGAATTTCAGCATATATAAGCTACCATGGATTCGGATAACACACCACCCCCACCACCCACCCAACTAGCCAACATGACCGACTTGTTCTTTCCCCATTCAGTCCCCGACGCGCAGGAGTTGCGGCTCATCATGGCCACGAGGTATATCGTCCCAGACATAGACGACTGCGACGGGGACTTCTTCAATGTAACCGTATATGGCTGGGAGACCAAGGACGATGTCGACGACCCCATCACCGTCCCTTTATATTATTATCCATACCTGCTACGTTTCATATGGCGCCAACAAGTTTTCATGGAGCTCCATCACCGGTCTACAGTAAACCTCCATCTCGTCCGCAACCTTCGGCCACTACTAGAACGCTATATATTTTTCATGGATGGCATGGTCGAGGGTCTGCTGACCACCGTGAAGAAGAACAAGGGGAATCCGACCTTCCGCTCGATCTTATTCGACCTTTATCTCGCGGTGGAGTACCATGTGGGCCACCACACCTACGATGACGTGGGTGCATGGCGGAGCAGCAACACGGACATCATCTTGGAATGTGTAGATATAGACAATCTCAGTGAGTTCCATGATTTATCTATAAGACTATTCTTGTAATGTTTGTATATACAGATTGGGAGGATTTCCATGACGACCAAGACGACGCGGACGCTGACTGGTCCGGTGCCAGCTATCAGTTTCAAGTCAGAAATGTGCCAGAAGACGACTGGCAGATGTTGGCCACGCGGGCCGCAGCACACTTCGGGCTTGAGGACGAACGTGAGCAGTCCAATATCAATCCATGCATTCATGCTCAATTGGGTGTTACAGCTGCAAATAAATCCAAGGCAAAGAAGGAAAAGAAGGGAAAGAAGGAAAAGGCACAGGACGCCACACAAGAAGGTGAGTGCACATCTAATACTGAAGTTCGATTATAACGCTAACGTCCGATCCATATTCATAGCTGGAACCTCCAAGAACGCAGGTGATCCCTCCGGTGCATCCGACACAACACGTGGTGAGTGGCATCGGCCTCTGAGTGCTTGCACCTGCATTCCATCTCTTCCTCGCCCATTTACAGTGCCCGTCGGTCCTCCCAAGAAGGGGGGATCAAGGGAGAAGGAGAAGGAGAAGGAGAAGGAGAAGGCTGCACCCCCCTCAGATGTCTCTTCCCGTGAACCCCCTGCCGTGCCTACCAACCAAGCATGTGAGTGGGCACGTAGGCTTCGAGATGGACACCATAGCTAAAACATCTATTCTATAGCGAACATCGGCCATATCGGAAAGGGGAAAGAAAAGGAGAAAGAGCCGGCTGCATCCTCCGGTGCTGCGTCTCGTGCCCCCTCCCATGCCGCATCTAGTGCCCCCTCCCGTGGATCATCAAGTGCACCTGGCGACCAAGCCGGTGAGTAGCCACGACGTGGTAGGAGACAGTGTCCATCACTAAACGGCTGTATGTAGTGCCCGCCGGCCCTTCCAAGAAGGGGAGATCACAAAAGAAGGGTCGAACGGCAGCCTCCGATGCTGTGTCTCGTGCCCCGTCGGGTGCCCCTTCTCGCGCGTCCTCCGGTGTGCCCGCGACCCGTGCAGGTGAGTAACCTTCAAATTATTAGAGAACGTCTTCCTGATCCCTCTGTTACAGCCTCTCGTGCACCGTTCGTTGCGTCCTCCGATGCGCCCTCTGATTCCATGTTGCGTGCTTCCTGCTCGGCCCGTCAGTTGAGCACTTCTTCGCGTCCATCCAACACTAACACTCCCTCTCCAGCCACATACCCCATCGCTGCCACCACCGCCACCGCCACCTCCAGCCTGCTCCCTGACAAGGCTACGATGAGCAGGGCGATGGGTCTTAGTTCGTAGATTTTGTATTGATTAGTACATCAATTGAACCTGGCGAAATTCAAACAGACTCAAAGACGACATCCAGGCATGCTTGGAATTATCCAAAATTTAGGACGCCATGGCGGACAAAGCGTAGGTGGTCTCCGATAACGAGGACCATGGGTCTGATGTATGGTCTAAAGCCCTTGATACTCCCAGCACATATGGACCCTTCCATGATAGCGTAGACTTCCCAGTTCCCCTGTCCAGTCAGGAAACCATAGAAGACTCGCTAACCGATCCGTTCGATGTGCTGAGATCGTATCCAACTGACCCAGACGCAGGCCGGAATAACGCCTTATATCACAGTAGATACGATGATATGAATCAGGGGCCCGACGATGCCTCTTGCCTTACCAAGTCCTCCGACGATTCCATGCAATGGGTGGGATGGACGGAGGAGGAAGGGGATGGCAACACTGATGAGACTTGAAATATGGTTGACGTTAATATAGGTACTACGGCTATGCAGTCACTCGTTTGGCAGCTCTAATAAATACATGTAGGCACATCAAGCCCTTCCCCTCCCCCTCCAAACCAGGCAGCACAAAAGAAAGGTCGCCGTGACCAGACCAGCGTAAGTACTAGTGTTTATGTGTGGCTGCATTTCGTCGACGTTCTAAGTAGAATGTAAGTAGAGGTTTCGACCTCTTCGTTATAGTATGATAAACTACCTTTTGGTGGCAGGAATGACAATGACGTCACGTTACTTGTGTATAAGGACAATATTGGCAGACCGACACTTAGTAAGTACCAGCCGACCACATAGCTTACATAATGCATACTTCCTCATAGCCCATAGAATTTCCAGTGCCCCAAACTGTCTGATATAATTGTAACAGCCTCTCTGATAACATACACTCCCTCGTGAAACATACGTCTAAGCCTATTCCGAGTAGGCTTTAAGAGAGGGAGTCGATTTTATGTATGGCTTAACCGACGATTCCAGATCCGGGCTGACATTCAAAAACAGTAAGCGGGGTCCGAATCTGATCCGGGGATCTAACCGAATGTGGATACACAGCCGAATTTCCATAACAATGCCATGGTATATAAATGCGGGTCAAACCATTAACACAGTAACCACACTCGCGATGGCCCTTCCCAGACACGCAGTCTTGCCGAGCGGAACATTGTTCCCATTCAAGGAGGTCACGGTGGAACGTATCCTAGAAGAAACCACATCAACGTACAAGGTCGTTAACGCGGGGAACAAGGTCACCATCGAGCATCGCGACGATAGCGCATCGCTGGATAAACGTCATTACACGACTTATACATCCATTCCTGCTCGCTACGAGGGCCTCGTAAAACGGTTCCTGTATCGTGGCGTTATCCTTTCAGACTTGCTATATAGTAAGGAGGGTAGGGAGGGACTGACGGACGAGGCCAGGGCGGCCATTCGGGCCAACCTGCTCTATCATTTCAGCGTGCTTGGGTTCTGTCGGGCGGGGTTTAAGGACGCTACGGAGCGTGCGGGGGACAACCGCGTCAAACTCTTCGACATTTACATGCTCGAAGACCACTACGTGGGTAGGCACGACCCGGCCGCGGTGGCTCAGTGGCAGCGGGAGCATCCCGAGCACAACCTACGTACCAAAGACGTCTTCGAACTGGGTAAGTACTCTCCGTCTATGTGGGAATTTGTGATTGACATAGGGAAACAGATTGGGTCTACCATAGGACTCGCTTTGGGATGGACTGGGAAGGTGAGAAGGTTCGATGGAAACCCGGCGTGGCGAACCGCAATTCCCTCGTAAAGAACGCTCGGAACATCTTCGAGCCGTGGTACGAGCTACCATACGCATGTCAGGAGACCGCGCCAGGTGAACAGGAACCGGAACGTATTTATCCCGGAGGTCAGTTCTGCGGTCCTCACCTAACATTTGAAGTGCGGCTGATAGCCAATGGATCAGACGTTCTCGCAGAGCTTGTATCCGACGACGAGGACGACGGGAGTGACCGTGATGCGGAAGGGGAGGCGGAGTAGGTATCCGTCTGGTCTGAAGGATGGGCTGCATGGGGTGTTCGCGGACACGTTTGGATTGAGCCTCCACCGCTGGATCACGGGTGCCAGAGACCCACATCACCTTTAATTGTACGTATCGTAGAGAAGCATGGGGAGCATATTGTAGAAACAATGTGCAGTGTAAACACGAAAGGAGTACGACGAGTGTACACGAACTTGTACACGAACAATGTACGAACAGTGTACGAACAATGTACGAACAGTGTACGAACAATGTACGAACAGTGTACGAACAATGTACGAACAGTGTACGAACAATGTACGAACAGTGTACGAACAATGTACGAACAATGCTCACTGCCGGTGGTTCAAGAGTATAGACACTACCCACTACCCAAGGAATGTGAATTGCAAATACGCACACGGCACCTTCTGTAAGCATGTGAGCGAACGCGCAATTCTCCTGATATGTGCAAAATGGACCGGTGTGGAAATACGTGTAGCACCACATGACATTTCGATCGCACGTGGCATGTTATATAAAGATGGACCAGCCAAAGCACATCACCATCAAGGGCTAGGCTACTCACATATTCCACACTATGCGTTCGTGCTACACAGTAACTGCAGCCATCGACGATAACGATACCCACGTTACATACGATGTCTATATCGATCGCAAAACCGTATTGCGCGAGCGCCCCGTGAATGCGCACAATGGTGATGTCCATGTCCATCTTGCCGCTGACGCCAAGGACCATTCAATTTCCATATATGATGGAAACCCCGGTTGGTCCAATTGGGATCCCATGCAGGCTTCCAATGTCCAGTTCGTCCATGCAACGGCCTTCCCCATACCATCGGAGGTGTCCGGCCTCACATACACAGGCATGGTGGAGTCGCAGCGGCGGGTATGTAGTCAGGAGGCACTAGGGAGACTGGGGGTCTCTGCCTTGGCCCTCGTTATTGCAAAAAACGTCGGTGCCATTCCGGACATTGCTACATTCGACAGAACAAAAGAGGGGAGACGGACTCCCAGACGTCCAAAGAAACGTACTACCACGGGCTCAGAGTTGCTGATGCCGAGGACGGTTAGTGGAGTGAAACTTCCTGTATACAGGCCTGACATACCTTATAAAGAAGAGGGAAAAGAGACAGCATACCCCGTATATCCAAGGGGCAGAGACAGCATCATTCGACAGCCCGCAAGAAACTGGAGCGATGGAGGGAGAAGCCATCGAGCGTACACAAGATGAATGTGTGGATGCGTATGTGTTGCCGGCATTGCAAGACAATCACAGGAACGCGTCGACGAGTCGAGGCATACAGACGACGGCGGCGGCGGACGAACGTATGCAGTATCTCGAGGCGGAGCTAGATAGGACGACACGGAATGCCAAGGATTTGGACAAGAGTCTGCGAACTAGGGAGGAGGAGGTGCGTATCTTGAGGGGAATCACTACCCGGATGCGCGAGGCTCGGAACGAGGCCTTGCTGCGCGAGGAGCTGGCCCAGGGTATGATGATCGGTGCCGAGAAGAGGCTCAGAGACAAGGAATCTGAATATACCCAGGTGCTGACGTGGAGCAAGCGAATGATGGAGGACCATGCAAGAGAGGTCACGCGGTTGACTACCGAAGTACACGCAGAAAGGGAAAAGGGAAAAGGAAAGGGATTGGTCGATGAACGGTCGCGGTTGGTGGGAACCATCAAGGAGATACAATCGCAACTCGAGCATGGTTATACATGCCACATGTGAGTGACATCCATCTCCTCACAATGTCTGCGGCTAAGAGGAAGGATCCGCACCAGATGCTACGACCTGATGTGAGTTGTTCGTAAACCTTGCGAGGTTCAAATTGATCGTAACGGTGGGTGGTGCAAAAGGTGCCTCCCGGTGACGACGGCCTGTGGGCACACCGTCTGCGTCGAGTGTGCGGTAATGCGATGGAAGGACGAGGCGAAGGTACACCCACCCGACGAACTTGGAATGGGGCTATCACAGTCGAAATGTCTGGACTGTCGTCAGGCACATCCGGAAGTACGATTGACGTGGCATAACGGGGCCATGCAACGCCATCACCACTGTTTGCCATTCGTGCACAATACCAAGCTCGGTGGAAATCTGACGGAGCTCTTGGAACGACTTAGAGCCACTGCCTGCGAGCTACATGCATGCCTCCCAACAGATCAACAGTCAATACAGTGGATGGACGAGTACGGAAGCCAGGAAGCCAGAGAGGTGGTTCGAGTGAATGACAGAAGTAGGTGAGCAACCAATACCCATCGATATGGTGTTGGTGTGTCAACACCTTGCATGCCAAAAGGCGCCAACAGGACCTATGGAAACACTTCAGGGTTTCATTCCTGAACGTCCCTACACGTACTATGTTTAGGAATGGCTACCTAACCTGAACACTCCGTAGTGGTAGGAACGCTGTGTATTGTAGGGTTCACGGAATGCAGACGGTTCACTACGCTGTTTCTGTTATACTTTGCGACACTTTCATAGGATAGAAACCCCCATTCTGTAAATACATGCTGTGAATCGCTGTCCAGTGTAACCGCAGCCGTCCCAGGCATGTTCCCAGCTTCCGGCACTTCTAGGATCGTTCGCCTCATCGTGCAACGCAGGGTAGGGTCGTGGCCGCTGTGGAGCCCTGGGGGTGGGGACCTCAAGCACTGTGACGTCCCTTCTATCGGGCCACTGTGCCTCTACCTTCACGAGTTCATACACGTTCATTACGCACAGCCAAGACATTTATTTATTTATTTACCGGGCATCTCAAACACGTGTCAAGTCCCGCGACGGGTCACCGTCCGTGGTATGACTCACTCGACTATTGCAATCGCACCCTGGCTAGTAAGGAATGTGTCATTATAGCTGCTATCAGTGATCTTTTATATGCCACGGGTTTATAAGGGGAGCGCAGCCCACCGGCAAAGACCAAGAACGTGCCGTACTCTGTCCACCACCTGTGGCAATGAATACCTTACCAGTAGGCTGCCACGAGGCTCAGATGGAAACCATGCTGACGTGATGCTGCACTTAGAATGACACACGAGTTTTATTCTGGAGCGCTGCCGGCGAAATAAAGTATGGTACCGTACAAACCACAAGCCGCCTCGCGGATGTAAGCAGCGTTATTTGACATACGCTGTTCATGTGTCTAAGAGTCGGCAGGGGGCGCAAATCGTGGTTATAGCACTGGACCGGGGTGAAGGCCATTGCAATCTGCCGTAAGTAGCTTTAACATTGGGAAGCTTGGATATAGACGCTGATACGGACGTCAACTAACAGTATCTCCAGCATCTCCAAAGCGAACTTAGCCTAGTTATGTATATACGTATTCCGCATCGTAGATGTCACTAGACTTGGTATGAAAAGAACCTCCAGACGTACACAGGCATGGAAGGGTCTCCATAGAGGACAATGGCCGAATAGCCACATAGATGGTAGCCCATTCAGCCATTGTCAGATGCATTTAGTAAATAACCAGAAAGGGCCGTTCCTGAGACCGGGGACAATGGCTGAATAACCACCTTGATGGCAGCCTGTTCAGCCATTGTCGGATGCATTTAGTTACTTATCATCACGGATGTGACACGGACCATGTATATAAGCTGATGAAGTCACACTCTCGGCATCCAATGTGGTCCTCCAGGTCATTCGTAGCAGAGTGCTCCCCACCCACGACATCTTTGGGCGACATCAGGATGCGCCAGAATGCTATTTGGGATAGATTTCCGGTGAGGGTTCTTACGATAAGCATCACAACGACTCTTACCAGAGCCTGCAGAGAGGCGACAACCAAGTCAGCGGCATTCTGTTTGCCGACAGCCACGACATTCCAGAAGTCGTCACCATCCCTTGCGTGGATGGAATACTTTCCTTAGAATGCTGGGTGAACTCCCCTCAGGTAAGCAACTACCTGATGAGGAGCACGAGGATGTCACACGTCGGTGTTCGTCGGTTGGTGTGCAAGACGTTGGAACCCCCCTACGAAGTCTGGACGGTGTTCTACATGAGCCAGAGCGTCGCTATGCCGGTCAACCAGGCATTGGCCGGGTTCAGCACGGGTGCCGAGGTCCACAGGTTACTGCGTGGAAACGTGTTGGTCGTCAAGGCTTACCAGGATGCTTCCGACCGTTTCGGAAACCTGACGGAACAACACATAGATGAATGTGGTGCACTCATAGGAAGGTAAGCTGTCTTCATCACTATTAATGAACTGCAATGGACTGGCAAGGGACATCTTACAGGTCAGTGATTGATGGTGGTATGAAGTGCATCATGGACGATGATCTAGATTGTGTTCGTGAGACGGCAGAATTTTCCTCCATCGCAGGGCAGGTTTATTGAGCTGGGCGCACAAATCGATTGTATGCATGATAACTAGTTTGTAAAATGCAAATGCAAGTACCGTGTATGCATGCTGTCAGAGGAGCTGGGAAAGTGACTCTAACTAAATACGTTAGTCTGACTAACTAACACGATTTGGGGTCTACAGTCCCCCTGGACGACCAACCTAGCGATATGGATTGTTGTCTTTACCGATGTGAGGAACCATCCAAGTCCAACCACTCACTAAGCATCCACTCTTGGTAATTGCTACATGTTCGGTGCGCTAACGTACACACCACCACTACGCTTTTGGTAGACAATGCTAGACAACGCTACACTTTATTTTTGCTACATGTCACCAGCCCTACAATTTTCTACGTAACCCCAGTGCATTATTCCCACTACACTTTACTACGCTTTCCCCAGAATTTCACCTTACCCTTCTATCCATATGATTTGCCATCCAGGGCACCAGAAATGTCAGATGGTCAGATGGTAATGAGCGAGATATGAGGGAAATGGTTAATGAAATGACAACGTAGCGTATCGCGCATTTGCGGACCCTCTGAAATGCGCTGTAGTGGGGGTCATCAGCCATAGATGGGGGCTTATGTAAGTAGTCACTAAAGCAGAGCTACAGTATGAAGGTTATATGCTTATGTAATCCAGTGGTTATGCACCCAATCCCATTTGTATCTAATACTCCCTTAAACGGAAGTGGGAGACTGTTGTCCGAGTCACAAAGAATAAAAGGTAACTTGAATATAGAAAGTATACCTAACGAAATGTCCAAATATTCCAAAGAACAACTGAAAATCTCTATGAGAAATGATAAACACGAGTGTTCGATGTACCGGTGTCTTTCCGATATCGGAGAAACAGAGAGGGAACTTGAGGGTGAGTGTTCAAAGTGTTCGTATAGTGTTCGTACAATGTTCGTACAATGTTCGTACAGTCGTGCGGCAGTTGCCTGATATGGTAAGTCGCGGTGCTGCCTACGTATACTAAGTGCGCGCGGTCGTCCTCAATCGAATCCAGTGGCTTCGTCTTCGCGTTACGTGCCTCCGTATTACACTCCCACCATCTCCAGTCGACGTACAACGTATCCAATGCATCCGATTCGCCCGGCTCGGCTTTGACGCGTCTGTGTTATCTGGTAAGCCCTTCCCAAGCTGAAGCTGCTGACGTCTCTAGGGTTTGATTCGAGTCGTCCACGGCGACGCGGTGGGTTCGGAAAGTCAGTGGGTTCGTCTGTGATCGATAGGAGGGAGGTGGTTTGGATGGCCCAGGTACGTCCATCGTGGTGCGCTTGCGCCGTCCATGCTGACCCGTCTCGTCTTCGGCTAGCGGTCACAATTCGACTCGTTTCGAGTTGCACCGTGCGCCGCTCGTTGCGCCATCCATCCGGGACCCTTTCCCATTCGTATTGACGCCGTTTCCATCGCTATGGCGCTCCCAATCGCCCTCATCGTCTCCCAATCCGACTCGCTCGCCCAAATGGCCTCCTGGCCATCTATCTCGACCTGGCGACTTCCATATCACAAGGTACAAGCGCAGCGCCGTGGATGCATGGAATCTTGGACATCCCAGGATGTCACCACACTTGGTCAGTCGTTTGTCCATCTTCGCCATGCAATCCCATCACATGCATATTCAAACAGGCTTTGTTTGTTTGGGATTATTGGTGGTTGATATGGTAGGAGGGTTATGTTTCCGTCCAGAGCGCCTGTCACCGTCTCTGTACATGTGTCAGATATCGGAGATGATCCCGTGGCTATGTCCATGGCTGTGTAGATGTTTCCTAACGTAAGAGTATTTATACCTGCACTATCCAATTCATCCGCCTCTTTCCAATCGCCCTTTATCTTATCACTTCCATCACCAACCTGTCTGCTGTTCCTCTCAACACCACCTTTCACCATGCCATCAAACAAGGATCGTCTCTATATTTCCCTCCATGCTCGCAGTGGAAATTCCGTCATGCCGGGTGGTGAAGACAAGTGCTTTCCCATTTTATCCAACCCATATCACATGTCTTATTGAATTCCCCTCTCCAAGGTACCACTGGGCACTATTTATAGGTCCTAAAACAGAGACTGGCACCGCCAATGGCATCCGTATGCATGCCAGGAACACAATTATCCACCCTCCCATCGAACAATGGGTGTATGAGCGCGTGAACAAGATCACCCTCGGTCCTACCAACTCCAGTCTCATACGTGTCCGCATTGCCAAGATCGTAGACACGACTCAACTCCTGGACCTAGTATCCAGGGTTCCAATTGACTCAGACCGCCCTGACTGGAACTGTGTCATCTGGATCAAGGACGCCTTGCGGGAATTGCAGCAAAGCGAGGGAATCCTGAGCCGACATGTGCTAGACTGGGAGAGGGTAAGCGACGCTGCTATGTCCTATGTGGAGCGGAAGTTGGCTGGGGGTCGTTTCAGTGGACCGGGTAACTGGGACAATGCCAAAGTACCTACTTATGACATGCTCGAGGACAGAGAGACCACACCATGAGAACATCAATGTCTTGTATCGAATTTTGCCCCCCGCTTTAGACATCTATCATTCTCCCCTGAGAGCGCCTATCGAAATAAATATACTACCAGACCAACAGACTTCTAGCTCGCCTGACTGTAATGTATCACATCGGAATCGCATACATGCTTATCATCTAAAAGGAAGAGAAGGGTCCAAAATACTTCAGCCGCAAGGTCTCCATAATCACTTCCTCTGGCATGGCATCCAAAAATCGGTTCGACTCCTCCTTCCACCACATGTTCAGCGGACTGCATTGAAGACATGCCATGGTGTATTCCCAATAGGTTGGATACCATCCTGCTGTTTCCCAGTCGATAATGCCCACCACATCGTCTCCGCATACCACAATGTTGAAGGTGCTGAGGTCTGCGTGCGTGAACACTGGCATAGGCCAACGTCGGTCCTGCAGACGCATCATATCGCCGATCTCCGGGTAGTGCTCCACAGGCTCCTTCAATCCATTGCGCAGAAACAGGTGGAAATCGTGGATCGTCTCGAATGGTCCAACGGTGGAAGTGGCCCCAGCAAACCGTGAGTCATATAATGGCCCACCGACGACGTTCGATATACCACCTCCCGGTGCTGGAAGCTGCCTCATTTCATCCACCATCTTCTTCAGCTGGCTGAAAATCTTTGCCTTTGATTCTTCTGACCTTGATGCCCAGCTGCATATGAGTGAGTCGCCCTTTATCCTTTCCATCAAAATGTATGTGCACCCTTTGTGAACGAAAGCACAATAAACCTTCGGAACTGGGATGGACGTATGTGCTGCAATGAATCGAAGGGTTAACGCTTCCGAGAGCTGTACGAGATCTCCGTACTTGACGCATAGCGTCTCGGTAAGGAATAGGACGTTTCCGCGTCGCGGACGAAAATGTTTCCCAACCTTGATGGTTGCTAGCAAGGCCAACCGACGGACAATAGTATTTCCTATGTCCGACATCTGGCATGCCCGAAGTGAGTCCAGCTTTCTTTGTGCAGCGCTGCCCCTTTTTGAGCAGCAAACGAGGCATCAATGGTCATGACCTAATGGAAGTCTCCACTGAAGCACACCTGTCTGTGATACTTGCCATGGCCATGTGTATGTTGGGTGTGTATGATTGGAGCTGTTGGAAGTCTCGCTTGATTTACGTCAGGTTAGAGGGCCAGCCACTGAAGATCACATCGTTTATATACAACCTAGCGTGGGAAAGTGTCGGTAAGCGCCTTTCTAACCCTATTTCTTTACATTTCCACCCCTGGAAACCGGATGGATGGATAGCCATATGAGTGGATTATGTAAGCATTCATCCATACTATGTACTTTTTGTAATTGGGTAAGGGTTAACCCCTGGTTGGGCCACCTTTTGAAAGCATGGTATCCCGCATTTCAGGGGGGTCTTGAAATGCGGGATAGGGTAATCATTGTAGAAAAGGGCTGTCATGGTATCACTGTCAATACATATGACTTGAATGGATGTATTTGTATATCCACAATGGACACGTATTGTATCCCGCATTTCAGGACCCCCCTGAAATGCGGGATAGGGTGTG
>JBBPKY010000112.1:0-44728 GCA_038089495.1 Xerocomellus dryophilus
TGTTGTCATTTCATTTACCATTTCCCTCATATCTCGCTCAAATCTCAACCAAATCGGACAAACAAGGGATCATTTGAAAGCTGATATAACCATACATCCATTGATCTCTATGGCGCATTTCAGGGGGGTCCAGAAATGCGCAATACATGCCTTCAAAAACATGCCCCAACCATGGTTCAACCCTAACGTATTTACAAAAAAGGGGTAGTATGGGAGAAATGGACTATGGGAACGTCGTTCACCCAGTATTGATAACATCTTTTCTTCTAATCTAGAGATCCCTGTCGGGTAACGGGGGAATGAAACGACGATTTGAAGCAGTACGAAGCGATGAGGATGCATTCGGAAGCAAACACAGCCTAATAGAAAAGTTGAAAGCGCATTGAAGCCCGCATAGAGCGGGAGACGAGAGCGAAGCGGCCAAGTATGAACAAGAAGAAGTGATACCAGACGCTGTATGCTTAGGGGCGTTATATTGATTTTACAGAGACGGCAGCACATGCAATCGGAATTGACTTCCTTGTATGTCATGGTAAGGACATTGTTCTATAAACGACTATATCCTCGACTTCAGGTGGGCTCGGCCTATGTGGCTGGTGAGGATCCTAATCCAGGGAATGGGGGAGGAATACATACAGGGGCAACAATCCAGAGCGTCGCAGAGCTTGATATGTTGCGATCAAAATATGAAGGTAGAGTAGAGAAGACCATGGTGCACACGCAGCTGAACCCAACCAAATGGCGTAGTCGGTCTTGGAGCGTAGGTCAGGGATGGGAATAAGGGTGTGTGCGTGGAGGAAAGAGAACACGCGGTCACGAGTTTCTGTGTCCTCCCAGACCAAAAACGCGACGACCAAGAGACTTGGGCCATGACCGGTATGTTCGTGAGCGGCCCGGCATGTGTAACGCTCGTCACATATAGCGCATATAGCCCACGCTGACCTCTGTGACTGACGAAGACGGATGGTTGAGCAAACACGTCCTCGAAAGTTGTCGTAGGGGGTGCTTGTATGCACAAGACGCCAAGGACACCTCTCGGCATTTCCTCTATGATAATCCTCCCATTCCCATCTCCCGCCATTGGAAAGCATCTCGATGACTGTGATAGGGCGGAGTTGATGAAGGAAGTAGCACACTTGACAGAATGAGCGGATACGGGACAGCCATTTCCCAACGTTCGAAGCGACCCGAGCAGCGTCGAGTGAGAGGTGTGGCAATGAGTCGAAGGGTAAAACAATGAACGTGTTGAGTGGGGGTATAGAGTCGATTGCACCAACGTCCGAGTGGTTGACAGGTGATCCAGGGGTTGGGGTTGGCGATAATGAAGCACCTTCGGATGGCGATGAACATCCCGACAAGGTCGAAACAGGAGAGATGTGTCGGAAATCCGTGCAAGGCATGGCGGACATGCTATAGAATACAGCGAGTGGGCACCTCGAGTATTGCAAATATAACCAACGCCTAGCACGTGTGGAGAGAAGGGTTGAGACAGAGCGAGTGGTTGGGTTAAATATTTGCACGTCATCGTCACGTGAATTGCAAGCCACAGTATAGCATGGGAGGCCGTGAGTGTCAAGCAGGCAAGGCAAACGTAATGAAGATAGCATGCAAAGCTAAAAAGGAACCAACAGGATCTACGGCCCCGTTACAGGAAGCTCAGTCAAATAGGCAGGTCGTTCCAGCCAGCCACTCGTAGCGGTCAGCCATTCCGGCCCATCCGTCCGGTCGGTTATTATGGTCGGCCATGGCGGCTGGTCATTCCGGCCAGTGATAGCGGCCAGTCGTCGAGATACATCATTCCGGTCAGTCATAGTGGTCGGTCATAGTCAGTCATAATCGGTCACTTCAGTCAGTCATAGTCAGTCACTCTAGTCAGTCATAATCAGTCACTTCAGCCAGTCATAATCGGTCACTCTAGTCAGTCATAATCGGTCACTCCAGCCGGCCGTAGTCAGTGAGTCAACCATTCCTGTCGGTCACGCTCAGCAAAGCGGTCAGTAATTGAGATGGGTCATTCCGGTCAGTCACCATCAATCATCATCAGGCATGGCGATATCGAGATCAGTCATAGAGGTCAGTCATGAGGACGGCCCTGTAACATAAACCCAACCATTTGCACAATAACCTTGCTGGACCCCCGGTTTGTGCATAAACCTAAGCTCATAGAGTTAGTCAACCCAGGGGCAAATCCCTCTAGCGGCAGCCCTAAACGAGGAGAGAAGGTGTTTGGGTTATCCTTTCCACCGGGCATAAAGGTGTAGCAAAGCTGCAGTAAAACGGCACCAAGATGGCAGGGAAGAGAAACCGTTTTTAGACCGTTCGCATGCTGTCTGCATATCTATTGGCTCACGCTTACTTGTGTCATTCCGACACCCAGGCCTCCCGCTTGATCCAATCCGATTACATTTCCGAGCAATCCGAGGCTTTGCTTGGGACGCAGTATATGAGCCGGGGGTATGGAAAACAATCACGTAAAGAAAAAAGGTAGAGTGCGTAAGCCAAAGGAGATCACAGGTTAGTAATAAAAGTATGACTGGCAGCCTCTACGTAGCTCAAGAACTTCCTTGTATGCTTCACATGAAGACGAAGGTGAGACTTCCAATCAGCCTTAGCTTTCACGGGGACCGGGATGGGAGAGGTAGAATCCTGGTTGGGAGAGGGGTCGAGCTTAGCCATTAGGCTTCGGAATTTTTCCTCTGCCGAATTTGACCACAGCCCTGTATGAATACCAGATTTCTCCCAAACATCAGGTGTCGGAAAAAATGAAAAGCTTTTGAATTGACCGCGTCGGCCGCTTGATGCAGCTAACAAAATGGAAAGCTTTAGCACTTGATAACAACGCAAAATGAGATGAACTGACAGCTATCCACAAACCAGAATCCGCATAAAAGAGTAATCTCATCTTCCGATATAAAGTCTTCGACGAAGATCCGATCGCTGCCCTCCGCCTTCCAACGCAACCCATACCGAAGTACGTCGGGAGATGGGCCGTCTGCAACCTCGTCCAGACTGATATACGGTGAGCATATGCGCCCCAATATACCGCCTCGCAAAACAGAAGCTCTGAGGCGTGGCTGCATAACCAAAACTTCGACGATCGATTGGTACGAGTGGAAGTCAAAGTGCGAGGGGATAAAGCCCGCCTCTCTTTCTCTGCGACCGAATAGAGGAGGAGGAAGGGTGATGGGCGGAAGCGCTTCCTTTTCAGCGGTTACGAGCAGATGGATCCTGTATCCTAATTGGCAGGCCTTCCTAATCACATCCTCTAGCGAAGGTCCCCATGCTTCCCGGATACACTGTACGACTCCAATGGGCGACTCAATTAAAAGAACCCAAGGTCTAATATATCGACTAGAGGTGGGTGTGACGGTATATCCTTGCAATGCATCGCCAGATGCAGGAGAGTGGAACTTCATGTGGCAGAACATAAAGTGCTTGGGGTTGGTCTCCAAAAGTTCGCCGTTCTTCAAGTCCCAGTAGATGTCAGGAATCTCCTCGTCGTTGCCGATGAGCGTGACAAGATACCTAACGGCGTCTTGAAATCGTGAGGCGGAGGTAGCATTTTTCTCCATCAAGACTCTAGCCACCTGTTCCAACGAAATAGCGTCTGATGGAAGGGTTAAACTCCCGGAGCGAAGGTCGGAAGCTATTAAATCGACGACAAACCCAAAGCGATAATACATAAGGTCGTCAAGGTCGGGAGTTACGACCTCCTCATCTTCGATACCGCGGGCATGGCAAAACAGCAGCCCATGCTCGTTATGGGCTGCCGGGAGGGGCTTGGGTGGAAGACGTGTGGGGGCGCTTGGGGGAACAGAGAGTTTTTTTGGGGGGGTGGGCACGTCACGGCCTGGGGGGGCGGAGGAGGAGGAGGGAAAGATGGGAGCGTCGTCTTCATATCCTTCATCGTCGAAGAATTCGTCCTCAATAGGATCCTCATCAACGGGAGAGGGATCGAACTCGGTACAAACGTCCCATTCGTCGAAAACATCGCTATACTTGCACTGGTTGGGATTCCTCTTGTGCCCTAGGGCAGTCACATCCCAGATTTCTTTCACTTGAGACCGTTCGATGACTGTCCGGCGGCGAACACCTCCCAAGCTCTGCCAGTAGAAAACTTTCGATTTTTTGGACAATCCCTTTTTCGAGGTTGCCGCATAGTTGGCCCTGCTTGCCCATCTCTGAAGGTCCTCGGGGGACGCTCCCTCTTTCTTGATCTTCTCTTGTTCAGCACGGCGCTTGAGGAAATCTTGTGGCGTTTCGGATGGGCGCTGAGGGTTGGGAACGGGTTGAGGATCCGGGGCCGGGATGTCCTGGAAGACTTCAACCAAGTTTTCCTCGACCCTTCTTCTATCAACCATAAGAAGCTGGCTACTGGAAACGCTAGGCCAATCATTCTTGGCAAGGAAGGCCACACAACGACCCAGCGTTTCGTGGTCCGGAAGGTAGTCGGTTAGGAAGGAGGATTCCGGGATACGAGAGCTTATGTAGGAAACGAGCTGTGGATGGGCTTTACCCCATAATATCCAAAACGACACCCCAGCGTAGGTTAGAGCAAATCGGTATTGCTCAAACCAAGCACAGCGACCTAGATCCACAAGCAGACCAATCCGTGTACCGAGTAGGGCATGCATATCGATCAGATCCTGAATGATAGAATCCGATAGCGTGGTTCCCTTTTTCAGGAGCGTTTGTACGCTATCGTAAGGTCGGGTTGCGGGGAAGCACGTGAAATGGAAGTAACGCTCTGCTCGAAAGGAGAAGAACATGGAGAAGAGGCCGATCATAACGATGAACGTCTCCCTAGCCTTATGCATAACCTTTGCAGCGCGTCCACGCCCTTTGAAAGACCGTCTGTACCCTAATCGTTGCGGATAGTCGTAGAATTGGATCTGCATAGGTAAGGGCAAACCTGCAGAAAGGCAGGATATCGCGGCAGAGAGGGTATCTTCCAGCCATATCCAAGACGCCAATGATTCGGGTTCCATACCGTAGCGACCGTCGTTCCCCTGTATCACCTTGAAACGAGACAAGCGACCGAGCAAGGGTCCTATGAATTGAAGCTCTTTGGGAATGAATGCGAACTGGGGGTATCGCTCGAGGTTACGACGGAACTGGAAAGGTTGGAAAGAGAAGAGGAAGTCGGGGTCGTCTAATAGATCATCTTGGGGGTTTGGAGGATCGTACGGTTCGACAGGGGATGTGAATACCAAGCGATCCATACGGACAATCAGATGACAGGGTGGTTTTCGGTAAAACTTTGCTTCGGTTATGATTCGGGACATTCTACAACGTCGGTGAGAAACAATAACAACGGAAGTTGTGATATATGCTACCTTAGGGTTTGTTTTTGAAAGATTGGTTTGTCGCCGAGTCGGACGGTAGATAGGGAGGTGGTGGGTTGAAAAGGCGGACGAACCGACAGCGACGTGTTACGACGCAGTGGGTTTCGGGAGACAGTGCGGAGTTATGTTAAACAGCTGGGAGTGGGGTGTTACGACGCAGTGGGCGACCAGGAATCGTTGCAGGTACGTAGTTAGCCGACAGCGACGTGTTACGAAGCTATGAGCACGCAGAAATGGGGCGAAGGTGATGAGCTGACAGCGACGTGTTACGAAGCTATGAGCGTACGGAGGGGAATGCACAAGGGGGATGTGGCAACGACGTTTGAGGAAGCTAGAAGGCGAGAAACGTAGGGACGGCTGAGCACAAATGGTGGCTGGGATGAGGGACCAAGTCGGTGGTGGCTGCAGTGGAGATGGTGATCGCGTCGCGTAATAATCTGTGCACGTGATCAAAATGCCTCAGACAAACATGTGACACCAACTTACCGCATGAGTGTAGTGTATACCCTTATCTAATGAGCGTAGTCAGCGAAATAAATCGATTTATTCATTCACAACGGTCAGTCACGTTTTAGCGACATTGTAAATGTCAGCCATGCGAGCGATGTATTCGGACGGTTAGTCATGCAAGTAGAGGTTAGTACTCATAGAGCCGGAATTTAATGAGAACAAGGCATGAATCCGTTGGGTGCCAAAAAAAGGTGAATACACATAACGCAGAATGGGGAAAATGATATATAGGCTAAAAGCATGGGCGGTGCTTGAACACTTCCGTTTACAACAACCTCTTTTCCCTGTCAAGGACGACATCCCCGACGCTGGGCAGTGGGGGCCTATAATAGGGGGCTTTTGGCGAGTGCACTCAACTGGGCTTAGGAGACTTACTGAGGTAGCTGTTGTGCGTGCCGTAAGGTTCGATATGTAACCGCTAGAACGTGGATGTTGTTGAGGGTTGGCAAGGAGGGGTGAATGCTGCACCCCAACCAAGAAGCGTAGTGCATTCGAGTAGGAAGGTCTGGAACCTCTAAAGCTCTCTTTCCGTGGATAAAAGAGAAGATCCGGTCTCGAGTTGGTCTGTCCTCCCAAACCATGAACGCCAGCTTGAAAAGACTATCCCCAAAGACACAGCGCTCGTGGGGGTTGCTTATGTTCCATGGCTCTCCACAGATTGTGCATACAGACCACTGGCCACCACCAGAGTGGCTGGCGCGAAAGGAGCGGCAGACCTCACGTGAAAATCCTCCGTAGGGAGTAGAGGGGTGAATGCAACGCCAAGGACATCGCACGCTATCGTTAGCATGATAGTCAACCTCGTCCCACCGTCCACCTCGCGGGTGCGTTAGAATGATCTGAATGGGTCGGCGTGCCCTCAAAAAATAGCAGGCCTCACAAACAGATTGCAGTCGGTGAAGATAGTTGTTAACCGCGAACGCCAGCGGATCGATGCCCAAGGGAATGGATGGGAGGTCGTCGGGAAGGGCGGTGAAGGTGTAGAAAGTATGATTCGAAGGGTGAGGATGAACGTCCTCGACGCCATTCATGGGATGGGGTGGCTGGGAGGAGGGAGGAGAGGGTAGCTGGGTTACGAAACTCTGTAGGGACATTCTAACCGCAGAAGATCGCGGTTAGGGAGGATCGAGGATTATGGGATATTGTAGGGGATCCAGGCGAGTCCTTATACGGAGCTCGCTACCTACCTAGCGTTGTGCTCACGAAGCGAGTCGCAAACTTAAAAAGAAGGGAGGCTGCGCTTATCAGCGCAGTGCCCTGACTCTTGTTTGGATACACAGAACGTAAATTGACAGGATTCGCACCTGTCTTCTGTGCATCGCCGACGAAACTAAAACGGTCATACAGACCAAAGCGCATGTAGTACGCCTTAGAGAGCAATCCGACACCCCTTAAGGCCGCATGCTGGAGTGCTTGAGAAAGGAAGCTAAACTTACCATGTTCACAGACGAAAATGCTCTTACTCCTCGACGATGTAGGAAAGAGGGATCAAAGAGCGTTGGTGACGTAGCAAAGTTGGGTTGGGGAACCGACTCCGTCGTGGAACGACATTGTGGGTTACAGGATATCGGGCGTCAGCTAGAAACCACGAAACTTACCTGTGAGAGCGGTGTCACAAAGAGATGGCGATCGAGGAAAGGGTACCGACCAAGCCGTGAAAACGACTAGGTGGGCATCAGTGATTGCGCAGCGTGAGAGCGATTTATTTGGGTTTATTCTGTAGTATACAAAGTCATGTGACCGCGTTTTAGGCTATCATGTGACATGAGCAGTCGGTCCTATGTCAGTCACACTTTAGGTATTCCGAACGGCCCTTCGGTTGACAATACGCCTGCATAATACCAACCTTATTATATTTAAATTATTTTGGTGCATGAAAGGCCCCCGTAAATCCTCTCCCCGGTAGCTTTTTACCTGCTACCCATTGAGAAAGCGGCTTGCAGGCGGTAGGAAACCAGACAGCGCGACGGAACAAGACGATAGCATTTTGAAAATGTAGAAATAAATTATGAGCGCGAAAGGGAAATTAGGGAGGCGCGTAATCAAAAAGGGGCGTGCAGCATGTAACGATGACCCGTGGTATTGGCGGAGAGCCGGATTGGTCGGATGACCAGCATTTGACGGACAAACCGGCCCGGTACAGGAATTAACGATCCATGCGTTTGTTACGAAGTAATCATTTGTAGCAATAGCTACGCATTCTAACCTAACGCTAGATTTGGTCAGGCAACCGCGGACTCATGGGATAAATCCGGTTGACAGGGATAAAGTCAGCTTTTCGAGTGGTGACTGATACTGCGTTACTGAAAACGATGCTGACTGGATTGCGAGGGCGATTTCAATCCGCGCGTCTCAAACGTGGTGATTCAATCCGTCTTCGTATATTCCATCACAAGAGTCCTATTTAGTATGTATAGAAAGGGGAGGACGTATCCAAGCGATATATGATAAATAAACCCTACAGATCGTATTGCGTACGGAGTGAGCGAATTTCCGACAACACCAGGTCGAGCGTCCCCTCTGCCTTCTTGGTTTCGGCCTGGGCGTGCTTCACCTCTGCAGAAGCGACGAGGGCGAGCGACTCCAGCTCTCCCAACGTCTTGAGGAGTTCCCTTGGGATACTCGGGGTAGGGTTGGGGCTTGCGGGCAGGGGTGTTATGCGAACCAATGGCTCGGATGGCTTGGGCGGTGCGGTTGTGTTTTTTTGGACGACGACGGACGGCTTGGGGGGCTTGGGCTGCGCCTTTTGTTTTCCCTTGGCTATTACTGGCGGGGTATCAACAAACTCCACGTCGTTGTCGTCGTGCGCGTGTTCTGGCGAGGGGGACACCCGCCTCTTCTGCACGGCTCGAGGCCTCTGTGGCTTCGATGCTACGCAAAAGTTAGCAACGTAAGTATGAACGATGACAAGCGCACGTACCTTCAGGGGCCTGTTCTACGTCCTCATCAGCCTCCCTCTTCCTCTTTACTCTCGCCCCTCCTCGCCCGCTCGACTTGTTGCAGCGTTGCTGTAATGTCTTGCAGCGTTCGCACACACGACCTGGAACGCCCGAGCAGGGAAATCCCGCAGCCATGCAGCGGTCGCACGGGGTATCATTCAGGGCGGGGTCGTCCGGCTTGGCATTGCGCAATGCCCCTTGCGCGTCGTCGCGTGCTCCCTTGGTCGACGCGTCGCCTTGGTTTGGAAGGGCCGAGGTCGAGCCCTTGTCGTTGTCCAATGCGGTCAACTTGTACCGCGCCTCGTCCTTCCAGCGCGCAGAAGTGGCCTTCAGCTTTTTGAAGTCGACTAAGACGGCCTTGTCGATTGTCACCTCGGCGCCGAGCTTGCGCGCCGCAGACACGGCGTCCCACAACAATTTCTAACAATGTGAGCCAGCGAAGACGAGATTTATAAGCTGTAAACGTACCAAAACGCCATCCCACTCGATGGCCCAGTGGCTCTTCTCCTCCGCGAGGTCCTCCTTGTCGTCCGGAACGCATGTGGCCGTGTTCTTGGCGCGCTCCAGGGCTTCCTCAAACGCTTTACGCGCTGCGTCACGCGCATCGTCTTCGGAAGGCTTCGATTCGGCAATAAGTTGATCGAGGAAGTCGGCCATGATGCTGGTGGTAGGGGAGCAGGGTTGTGGTGGCAAATCTCAAGTGTCACAAAGCGGGTTATGTAACACTCGCCCACCCAAATAGAGACAATCTCGGCTCTGAAATAAAATGTATTGCTGCAGCTGGGCCGCGTGGGAAAATCGCGAGAAGGCTTCGGTCGCCCATAACTCCTCAATGCGACGTCGTAATTCGATAAAGGGTATAACATTGAACCCATATTAATACGTAGAAGCTAGCCTGAGTTGTCCGGTTGCGAAGTTAAAAGGCTTATTTGTCGGGGGTCTTAGGATTTACTCCTTGGTCCACAATGCCCTCTAAATATATACCAATTCAATCTGGAAAAAAAGCCTTCCTGCTTCCAGACACAAAACCAGGCATTCCGTTCCCTATTTGCAGGCAGTGTTAACCCCCCTCGTAACCCATGTACCGTACTGCGGCCCAAGGCTGGAAGCCTGCCGAGTCGATGTCACGGATGCCGACAAAGAAATTCGCACTTTCAGGGGGTGATGTCGTTTCAGGCGACGGTGGTTCATGCAAGTGACTGACGATTTCATGTGAGCGTGACTGACATGCCAAACGCGGAATCGGCACCAGCCTTCGCAGGGAGCACTATGGCGGAGAAGATAGAGCAGCACATTCGAGGAACACCGAGACCGTTAGACCCGAGCCTGTCAAGTAGACAAAGGTGAATACGAGCGTCTTTGCCTCAGCTGAGGACTGCAGGTCCGTGTGGGGGGTGCTAATTTTCTGATCCGGGGGCGTCTATGCATCGTTATATACATTGCATAATCAGCCCTGGTCCATAAAGGTCTCTCTAATAAATTCTTAGCTCTCGCTGGGGGTGCTGACACGTTGCCGTCTCCATTGCATTGATCTCACACATCCCTTTACAGAATCGTCAAATAGAGGTACAATCCAGCAGACCGAACATCCTTTCTTCTCCGACAGCCCAGCTTTCGATGGTGAAGACCGCCAACGGTGTTTCTATGTCCCTACTTTCGTTTCTAGACCAAAAATCGTGGACCTCCCTAAGATTACCGAGTATGGGGTCCACTGCAGCTAGAAGCTTGTCAAAGGCGGATGGATCGCTGCGAAAGTCAGTAGGATCGACGTCTCTCAGCAACAGACACTGGAGGATGGCTTTGTCAGCTTCTCTTCTAGACAGTCTACGTATAATATATACCTGTTTTCCCGAGAGGGAGGCGATGAGTTCGTTCCCCTTGTGGTCTTGGAGTTGAACGAATAGGGTATAAAGCCATTGACCGTGAGAGTCCATCTTGTCACCGCAAGAGGGACATTGATCGTTCGAGCCCAGAGCGCTGTGGGCAGGGTGAATAAAAGCGACGAGTGGATGAGCAGCGGTTACCTTGGTTTACACTTCGGGCATGTCAAGACAGACGCGTCTTCGATATCAAACGGATAGAAATCCGAAACGCGAGCCAAAACCCTGATAACGGCAGGAGCAGGAAGAGCTAGGGCTTGGTCCAAGTCAAAATGAAACGGTGCGGTGGCCTCTGAGTAGGTCGGAATGATCTCTCGTTGCCATTTTTCCCTGCATCTGTACAGCCGGTGAGAGCACGGGCGGGTGGATGACCAGGGGAATACAGACCTTAGCAGCCTCTGTGCATGTTCGCCGGTAAAATCCGATACGATCTTGATGAGGGGATCCTTCCCTCCCAAAAGCCCTTCAATATCCACGGAACGTTGGATACTGAGGCCTTGTATGGATAGGATAGCGCCGGGTTTGATTCCAGATAACGCCACGGCTTGGTCGTCTTCCAACACCACCTTTAACACGCGGTGTTTAAGGATCTGAGCCCAGTTGTGTTGGGAGACGGCGGTAGGCAGCTCCGGGTTGTACGTATAGTCAGTGACATATATACATTGCCCGTCTTCTATAGCAGAGAGAAGCTATGGGCATTGTGAGAATGAAAACGGACCATCGAAAGAACGAATACCTCTACAACGCAGGTTAGGAACGTCGCACCCTCCTGCGCATCTTGAAGGGGCATCTCCGAAAAGGTATGCGCAGGGCTGGGACCCAATCCGAGTGCGTGTTTTCTCCTATACATGCGTCAGCGGGTTGTAGCGTGCAGGAAGGATACGGACCTTAAAAGCTCCTTTAAATATGGCTGAGCTTCAACGCTGTGTGCATCTAGTCGCTGGACCTTTTCTGCCAGCTTCATCGTACCTTCGAGGTAGCGGTGTGGGTTCCATCTCGCTCGAACGTTGTTGAGGTACCAGTATTCACCAGGCTTCATATCTTTGGCGACGGTTGTCGCTTCATCCCACATTTCACATTGCAGGACGTATCCATGTAGTAGGGGCGGACACCAGGCGCCGGTTATGGGGTAAACAGACGGATTGGCTGTATAGTCAGTCACGTAAATGGTGTCATGGCCGTTGTTCTCAAACTTTTTCAGCACCTTGAAAAGACACGGTGAGAGGGAGCTAGAGTAGGAAAGCGCCTGCTTACCTCGACGGTGCAATCGAAGAACCCGCCGGGAGGGAGATCTGGGGATGCTTCGGAGATGGGGAGGTGACGTCTGTTAGTCGTCGATGGCGCCTTAGCCAGAAGCTCGCGCTGAATCCTCCACCATTTACCAATCTCCCGACAGCGTTCTAGCTCTGTACTGTCCTTCGGTTTCCAGTACGGGAGGGCTTCGTAACCCACACCTTCGTTGGTATTTCCCTTGTCCGGCGTGACGCCTCTCCTGGGGGGTCGTACAGAGTGCTCTTCTGGGTCGTATATAGCCCATACAGTCCTGTTTGTATAACCTATCAAGGATAGCCTCCCATTGAACTCAGTTACCTGCGGATTACGTCTAATAGACTGGTAGGAAACCCACGTCAAGCAGACGAACCTTGAGGTTGCGCAGAACGACCACGTCACCCTCGTTGACCTGTGGCAAGTGCTCTGCATGTTTATTTTGAAAGCAGTTTACGACGAGCCTAGGTCGCCCTAGCTTAACGGTGGATTCGTCAATGATTGTAAAGGAGCGGCTCCATTCTGAAACAATGCGTTTATTCGTCGTCAGAGGTAAGGAACAGAGACGAGCTCACCGTTAGTGCTGGTCCGTCTTTGCGGGCTTGCAGAGGAAACTATACCGATGACATGGATGAGACCTGGGCCCTTTTTGAGGTCGCTCAGGGAAGTAAACTTGTCCCCCTGACGAATGAATGAGAATTTCGACGCAAGGGGATATACCGAAAAAATGATTCACGTCAGGAAGTGGATTTTCGCCTGAGACTGAAGCCTGTACCAACGGCACTGCACCATCCAAGGAATGCGATTGGTTCAGCCTGCGCTTCTTCCGAGGCTTGGACAATACGGAGCTACTTGTTTGATCGATTAGGTGCAGGGGTGGCGTCGCCGACCTAACGAGGCGTGAAGCCGGAATGAACAAAGGTAGGGCCACGCCTCGTCCTGAACCCCTCGGCGGGGATGCAGCAAGGGACGATTGAACGATTTTGGATGCGTCCTTGGCAACAGCATCCGAGACTGACAAAACCGGGCCAGGATCATACCATTCGTTTGCGTGTTCTGCGCGAGTGTGAAGCGGGTGACGCACAATAGACGCATACACATACCGTCCCAGGTGTTGACGCTCTTTCCTTTGTTTTCACCGCTAAGATACCGCAAAGCAATGCCGTTTGGATAGCATAGGGTTATAGGAAGCTTGTGGGGCGCGTTGGAAGCCTGACAAGGCTGGGATATCGCGCCTTTGAGGGAAATGGACACGTTTTCGTGGGGCCGGAATGCCATACCGGTTTGATAAGGTATTTCCACTTGGAAGCGGTGAAGAGCGGTGGGCCCGGATACCTCGAGTTGGATGCGGTACACGCGTTGTCGAGGGGGCCAGACCATAAAGACCCTGCCCTCGATGTAACCGAGCTCGTCGTCTTTGAGGCTCAGGAGATCCTCGACATTGCGCTTGCAAGAAAAAAGAGTCGACATGACGGTAGATAGAAGGAGAGTTTGTGTAAGCTATGGTCTTGCTAAATGGGGTCAGGAGCGACGGCCACAGAAGTACGCTATGGAGGAATCCAACCCTCCTTGGGCGCGTTTGTCATCCACGAAGCGTAAGCCTGGTGCGAATACCGGACGATTGCCCAGCGGTCGCCCGCAAGCCATAGAGAGCGGTTAGTTAATCTCAGGAAATAGCTAAGGGACGCAAGGATTACGGCTAACAGTCAGGTGCTAAGATACTTTACTCAGTCACCATGTGCACCGGCAATGGTGTCAGTCACGCAGTATCTAAAATCGAATAGGGCGAGTCCGTGAGGGGACTTGTCAGTCACGCTGCACAAACGAGGATATCAGCTACGTATTGGTCAGTCGTACAGTAATTTAGTGAAGATATAAAAATACAGTGCGGAAGGTATCTTTACAACGAAATGGAACGCTTATATGCCAAGGCTTTACAAACCGCTACTGTCTGAACCCCTCCAATAAATCAAACACACACACTTCCTCCCCCCTCTCGTAGGGATTTTTTGCCGTGGTCTTGAGGTGCGCTTGGTAGCGCCTCAGCCCAGTGATACCAAAGCGCTGGAGGACCTTCGCGGCAACAGCCTGTGCCTGCTGAAGGGTGTTCGAAGTTAGATCCGGCTGTTCTTCTGCCGTATACTTCGTATGGTGCATGACCATACCACAAAGAGCGATCAGGGGGTTTTTGTACAGCTCTAAAACTCAAGCTTAGCCCTGCTTTCCAGCCATTCAGCAGAGAAACATACTGCGGGGGGTATTGATGAATGGCAGTGCAAGTACAAGCCTACACAGCGTCTCCAGAGTACCGTGATGCACTTGGTTCGTGAAGGACTTGCTGCGGGTAGCGTCGAGGAACCTTGACATTTCTGTGAGGTGCATAGCGTCTAGATTAAAGAAGTGACCCCCGTAGCACATTCCAGAGATGGGGGTGTACACTGCGTGTATCTGGCCTGGAGGCATGATGCTATCAAGGCATTATCAGTCGCTAGCAACAAGGGAGACAACCGGACCCACAGGAGGTCACCAGGATACAGATGTATCGTCTCATAACCAACCTTGGCCGAATGCTTGGAGAGAATGCTCCCGCCGCAGATTAATTGGTCCAAGGTGGCCCTCATGCTGTCGCGGGTGACGTTGGGAGTGACGACCACCCAGCACTTGACGCCTGACATCGGGATGCAGTAGGTCGCTGCACCTTCGGCGTCGTGGTGGGGGTACGAAAGGATTCCGGCATGATGTGCGATTCCCCACGTCCGTCCGGACCAGATATCGGCAGGGAGCTGCGTGGGGCTGTAGCTTGCCGCGTCGTGGGTTTGTGCCCATCCGATGGCCATTCCATCGTCCAAGCATCTGGAAAAAACGATGAGCGGATGAACATGGATGTTTGAAGCTACGCACTCGAAAGGGGGTGGGAAGGTCGACTGAGGAAACGAAAAGTCGAGGAGCATTTGCATTACGTCGGGATCGTTGATGTCGGAGAGAAAACGTCGGAGCGTCGTCCTTACATGCGGCTTGTCGAAGACCTTTGCACGCTGCCTCATATCTAGAGAAGGTCGGCTAGCTTTCGGTGACCGAAAAAAAAAAAACAGCATACCTTGGGGCTGAACGGGTCGATCGATGAATATGGAGAACTTGTTCAACAACTCTTCCTCCGTCAACTCGAAGCCGTTGGTGTCAACATACCCTCGGATTACCACGTTCTTGTTTCTCGACAACGCCTCCCGTGCAGCTTGGAGAAGACCCTGCTTCTCCGTGTCTCTGGAGAGGAATACGACGAGGTCACTCGGGGGAAGCGCCTCTGGAGCCCGTGCGAGATCCGCCACATAGTCCCTGTCCGTTTTTAGAACATTCCGGGTGCGACTCCCCCCTCCATCCTCCAGATGCGGCAAAACCGTCCTCATGCCGCTTGTCCACAACGCCGTGTCTGCGTTCGCGCTAACTTGGACTCCCCGGACCCCGGTGACAAGATCCTGGTAGCAATCAGGAACACCAGGAGAAGCCGGTTTTAAGGAAGGGGGAGGGGTGCCATGCCAGTGTGCGACGGCGGACAGATCCTGGCCGTCCTTTTCATCCCTTTCAGGCTCGTTGTGGTGACTGACCATGGGCGCCTCGTAGCGTTGGTCCTTCTTTTCCTCGTCGAACCATTCGCCGAATACGTCCCTTTCATCGACGGATTCATAGCCATCGTGCGGTCGGTCGGGCCCCTCCTCTTCTGAGCCATAGACGGCACCGTCGGTTTCCTCGTCGGAGTCTGGGGAGTCTACATACGCCTCTGAAAGGTGGCCTTCCTCTTGCTGAGAGACGCCGTCATGACCTTCCTGCTCCTCATTGCTGGGGGGCAGATCGTCAGTCACGGTATGGGTATGGACAGGCTCGTCGCCGGAGCCGTCGTCCTCCCCAGTGGCCTCGATTTGGACCAGCTTCTTCGCCCTAAGAGCGGTTAGTGGTAGAGCGTAGGGGGTAGAGAAGGTGGAAAAATACCTTGACTTTGCTTTGTACAGGCGATCCTTTGCCCTCTTCTCCGCCAATTGTTCCTCCGTCCTAGAAGGAAAGGTTATAGCGGCACGTAGAAAAAGCGGCGGGTCACTTACAGCTTAGCACGGTGGTGGCGCTGCCTGTCCCTTGCACGCCTTTTCTGCATCTCGCGGGCGGAATCATCGAACTCTTCCTGGGTCTGGGAACGCGATCGTTTGGGCATAGCGACGGCCTAAGGGTTGAAGTGTAACGCGGGTGATGAAGACCACGCCGTGGAACGGCGAAGTGTAGAGGGTGCGACCTTGACGCGAAGCGACGGGATGTGGGCAAGGACCGCGGCGTGAAACGACGCAGTGATAAAACTATGAACCGCGACGTGTAGCGACGATGTGCGGGAGCAATGACTGCGACGTGAAACGACACAGTGATGGGACGATGACCGCAGCGTGAAACGATGCGGTGATGGTGGCAAGATGTGGAAAGAGCAACGACGCGGTGTTGACGTGACTGAGCGCCAACGTTATTTTACGTAATACACGTGACTTTGCTACTGACGCGTCGGAGGCATTAGACGAGACGCATGGGAATGCGTCGCGGAACGGCGTACATTTCAGCTACAGCAAAAGTTTGGTACATGGGAAAGGGGTTGGGTGGACTGAACGCTCGAAATACAGGGCGCTCGAAGCGTGTGGTACTTTTGTTATAAACGTATTGGGGGGCTAAGTACCAATCGTACCCACTTACAGTCTTTTTCACGTGGTTTGTCTCGGGAAAAGCTCTCAAAACCACCTCACATCAACAATACGCTAGAAATACACAAAAAGGTTAGCGTTTGACTCGGTTTGATCGTAGGGTTAGTAGGGGTCAGGGCGTCGGCGGGCCCCACATGGGTCGGACCGGGGCGCTAAGGTGAGGCTTGAACCTACAAAAGCAGGGTGAGGGAAGCACCGTTCCAAGGCTGAGCACTCTGTAGCTCCAACCCGAAGGCAGCAGGCAATACTTAGAAAGCTACAGCCCAGCGCGCGGTAGCAAGAATGCGAAAGATGCTGGAATGGTAGGTACAAGACCCAAGCGTATCGCAGTTTGAATCGACGAGAGATAAACAATCAACGAAGGGAGAAAAGTGAAAGGCCCAATATCCGAGCGTTCCGCGGTTCGAATCGGCAAGGATAAGGGGTGGGGTTGGCAAAAGAGACGCCCCGTAGTTCGAATTGACGAAGGAAGGAAAGGCCCAACATCCGAGCGTTCCGCGGTTCGAATCGGCAAGGATAAAGGGTGGGGTTGGCAAAAGAGACGCCCCGTAGTTCGAATTGACAAAGGAAGGAAAGGCCCAACATCCGAGCGTTCCGCGGTTCGAATCGGCAAGGATAAAGGGTGGGGTTGGCAAAAGAGACGCCCCGTAGTTCGAATTGACGAAGGAAGGAAAGGCCCAACATCCGAGCGTTCCGCGGTTCGAATCGGCAAGGATAAGGGGTGGGGTTGGCAAAAGAGACGCCCCGTAGTTCGAATTGACAAAGGAAGGGAGAAAAAAACTGAAGAGCGACACACGCACCCTGAGCGCCTTAATTTCCTACACCACCACCTTGAAAGGCTTCATGGGTAGAGAAAAAGTGGGTGTAAAGCAGGGAAGACCCCCGTTGCGTTGTTAGCATGAAATGCCAGCAAGGCAAGGTGGGTGAAAATGAGAGAGAGGGAAGCAATGCAAATACCCGGGGAGATTCGCCATACCCAGGGTTCCCACGGAACGGTCCCAAATGGTCCCAGGCAATCACATGACATGCAAGTGCGTTGATCGCAAGACAAAAAAGGAAAGCATCCATAACGAGACTGAGCGCTACTGTCCGCGAAAACATCAGGCTTGCGAAAGGATAAACGGTCCAACACAGCTCTCAGATGCGCAAATGTGAGAATTGAGCTCCTCTGTTGTGGATAAAGTGCCCGCGTAAGCGTTCAGTCAGCTACGTCAGTCACGCAATAAAGTCCCTTCTAATGCTATGCGCACATCTACGTGCCTAAACACCCTCGGCGAAAGAAACCACGCCAGCAGAGGATATAAGAGCGGCCCAACGCGTCTCTCAGGTGCGCAAGTGCCAGCATCCAGTTCCTTTGCTGTCCACGAAGCCGCTGGTCAAATCGTTCAAGTCAGTCACGCGTTACCGCTTAGAAAAGTCCTGTAATGACATCCGTGCCTCTATGTACTGTATCAGATATTAAATACGATCTTTCGGTCGCTCTCTAACCCGCCCAGTTTGGAAAACAAATCGACCGCGCGCTTGCAGCGCTCCTCATGGCTGTTTTCAAAGAACATCCTCTCTGCATCCGAGGATGTCTTGACCTGCTTGAATCCGTAAGCCACCCAACGAAAAAGACCGCCAGGACAGTACTGTGTAAACGACTGCCTTGTCTCGTCCGCCCGAATGGCGACATTTCCGTGACGCAGTGTGCCCGAAGGCACAAGAATTGTAGATCCAGGGGGGAATTCGACGGCAAGCCCTAGATCGAAGAGTATCAAGTGACCACCTTTCGTGGGGTCGTACGAGCCGCATGCGAAGATGGCGCAAAGCCCAAATGGAACGTTGGTGCTGTCGACATGTTCCATTGTAACGACGCGGGAGCCACAGTTGAACGTGCAGGTAGGGAAGATGCTGTTCCGGAACGGCTTTCTGAAATGGGGGTATCTCTCGAACAGAGGGTCGAGATGATCAGTGTACTCCTTATAAAGCTTCGGTGCGTGAAAAGCGAACGCGTCTGGGGTGAAGTTGAGGTGTGCGCAAGGGACATGGGAGCGGTACGTACTACACATGAAACCGGCAGCTCGAACAAAGGCCCTACTGGTGACGAATCTCTCGATCACGGGTTGTTCGGATGGACCATGCGCTAGATTTCCCGGTGCCTATGTAGGTGAGCAAGGGCTAGGTTCAGTTTCCAGTGACACTTACCGTTTGCCCTCCTCCATAGGAAACTCCGGTAGAAAGGGAAACAAAACCGCCCCTGCGTTCGTGGCGAACCGCTTCGAGCTGACGGGGTGCATCTCGTAGTAGATCGCTCATTTTCTGCTGCACATGGTCCCAATCATCGGCCTGTGGGCGGCCGGCCAGCACAGAGATGATCCGATCCTCCTCATCAACGATCGCAATAGGTGTGCTGCAAATGCATTTCAAACCGCAGACGGTTGATGATCGGACAAGCTGTCTTACCGCCCATTCCAATCAACCACCGTAAACCCTTCCACAAACAACTCCTCCAGTATATATTCCTTCGGCTGTTTGCAAGCCTGCCGTTGGCTGACAAACGCCCCTTTGGCCGCTCGCAGGTTCCTGGCGTTGAAGTGTACGGGCACATCCTGCGGCTTAGGGTGCTTCTTGGAAGCAGAGGGCCTAGGGATCCCTGGCTGCTGAGCCTTCTTTTCAGCACGCTTTGCTCTCCTCCGAGCGAAATAGCGAGCCTGCTTAGTCGGTAGACACGGATAATTACTCTGGGGTAACATGGTTGGCACGCTACTGGAGTCCTCCAAGGAACCACCCTCATGGTCGCTACGACCAGACAGAGCATGCTGCATCTCTCTTCGAAGAGCGGCGTCCACAGAGCCTTCAAAGCCAGCAAACCGGATGCGAGGAAGAGCCATAATCCTTTGGGTTACGTTACCCCAGACGGTTTCTGAACTCGAACGTACACGTAGAGGCCTTGAGAGGAACGAAATATTCTTGACAAGGTTACCTGCGTGAGACGCAAGGTAAGCTATTGGTGCTGAGCAGGGACGAGGAGGGTAGGGGTTGACGCGCGAAGGTGACAAGAACGGGGAGTGCAATAGATAGAAGAACCTTGACCAGGTTACCTGCGTGAGACGCAAGGTAAGCTATTGGTGCTGAGCTGGGGCGAGGAGGGTAGGGGTTTGCATGCAAAGGTGACGAGAGCAGAAGGTCCACTTTCGAGAATGTAAAATAAAACAACATCAAATAGAGCTAAACATCACATCAGCAGAGAATAGCGAGGAGCCGTGACGAAGCTGTCAGGGGAAAACGTAGCACTTAATCACTTAACCAGTAGCATGATATAGCATCCACGTCAATCACGACCTGTATAGCAGCTTGAAGCTAGCACCTACGGGTCGGGAAATGTGCCCCCCAAAGGGTATAGAGCGTGATGAGCATCGCCAATGTGAGACAAAGACGAGGCACTGGGTGCGTCTGTAGACATTCGGAGGCATTCCATGCGATTACAGGGAAAGAAAAGAGTGGAAGGAGGTTTGGCACCTTGCGTTTGGATGTTTCAGCGAGACAAATTTAGCATTGCATAAGCGATGGCTATGGCTCAGTCACGACGGCCCCCAAGTGAAGAAGTGGATTTATATTGAGAAATTACTGAGAGAATATACCTATTGGTTGTTCATATGTTGGTCGCAGCGGTTAGTCGGTACAGTCGGTGCATATCGTTTGGTCATTAGGGTAATAGTCAGTTACGCATTAAGTACATAATGTCAGTCACGCATCACTACGATTTGGGGTTATGTGTCAACAACAGTCTAGACGCTTGCGAAGATATTTTAGGGGTAGGAGGAAACGAGGAGAAAAAAAAACCCAAGCGGTATGATCTATTGGTATGGTGGACAAGTCATTCCGATCAATCATTGCGGTCGGTCATACATATAACCCATTCCGGTCAGTCTTCGTACTAACAGCGCGCACGGGTTTCAATCCGCGTATCTCAGCGTTTAACCTTCCGAGTTGACACACGAATCCTTAGTATGTACAAGGGGGTAACACAGTAACCAAGCGTACTACGGATATATTAAGCTACATGCCCCTGACGAGAGCCTACAAATCGTATTGAGTACGGAATGAGCGAATTTCGGATAAAACAGCGTCAAGAGTGCCTTCCACCCTCTTTGTTTCGGCCTGGGCGCGCTTCACCTCTGCTGAGGCGAGGTAAGCGAGCGTCTCCAGCTGCCCCAGCGTCTTCAAGAACTCCTTAGGAACAACCGTCGTCGGGTTTGGTTGCTTGGGCAGAGGCGTCGCGGGGACGGGGGGGTTGGAAGGCCTGGGCTGCATGGTCGTTTTTTTTGGTGCGGCAATCGCGGACGGCTTCAACGGCTGGGCTTTTTGCTTGCCCTTGGATGCCGCTGATGGAGCGTCGATAACCTCCACCTCGTCGTTGTCGCCGTGCGCAACCTTTTGCGGGGGAGACACCAGCCTCTTCGGCACGGTTCGAACCCTCTGGGGCTTTGATGCTACCCAGCAGCTAGTAACGTAGGTATGAAACGAAGGCGAGCGGACGAACCTTCGGCGGGAATCTGGTCACCGTCCTCATCAGCATCCCTCTTCCTCTTCGTCCTCGCCCCTCCTCGCCCGCTTGACTTGGAACATCGCTGGGATAGTGACTTGCAGTTTTCGCATGCACGCCCTGGAACGCCCCAGCACGGGACCGTGGTTGCCGCGCAGCGGTCGCATGGGGTGTCGTGCCGGATGGCCTCTGGGTCATCCGGTTTTCCATCGAGGGCCTTCTCCTGCGTGTTGTCACGCGCCCCTTCGCTCAACGCATTGCCTTGGTTCTGGAGGCGCATTTTCCGTCATGGATCAGCGACCAAACTGGAGAAGATCAGAGATGGGTTTACCTCGTCTGGAGGGGTGATAACGGCGACCTTGCCGCTAGAATGCGCAGAGGCCGAGGTACAACCCGTCGGGTCCACAATTGGCGGCGCCTGGGGGGAGGCGACGAACGAAACCTTGCGGACGGCCATGGCGGACTGTGCCTCCTCCTTCCAGCGTGTGGAGATTTCCTTGAAGTGCTTTAATTCGAGCAGCACTGGTTTGTCGATTGTTGCCTCGGCGCCGACCTTGCGCGCCGCGGCCATAGCATCCCAAAGACGTTTCTAGAAAGGTTAGCTAGCGAATACGAGGTTAATGAGAGGGATACATACCAAAGATACATCCCACTCGATCGTCCAGTCCCTCTTCTCGATCGGGAGATCTTCCTTGTCGTCTGGGAGGCATTTCGCGATAGTCCTGGCGTGCTCAAGGGCTTCCTCGAACGCTTTGTGCCCCGCCTGACGCGCATCATCCTCAGAGGGGTTGGATTCGGCGAGGAGTTGGTCGAGGGGGTCTAACATTGTGGTGGTGGGGGGACGAAGGGTCGTTGGAGAGTTGTGAAAGGTGGCCGAGGGGATGTGGTGCGAGATGTTGGATCTGCAAAAGAAAGACAACGTCGTTATACGACGAAGTGTGTCCGGGTGTGATGAACGCAGCTCGAGCGGTGAGCAGACAACGTCGTTATACGACGAGGTGTGACCAGGAGTGAACGAGGCGCAACGTGAACGACCACAAAGCCACAAGACCAACGAATTTATTAGATAATTTACAGCCAAAAAGGGTAATCGAGCTATCCACTATTATGTAAGGGTAGTCGCTGCTATAACCTACAGGGCCTACGGAGCATGTAGAAGCGGGTTGCATACAATATACCTTGCGGTGTATATGGGATCCTTGCGGACTACCACAGGATATGGTGGAGGTCTTTCGTTTCATGGCCGAGGCTGGATAATTATTTCAACATGTTCACAGATTGTGGGCTGTTCATACCGGAAAAGATTGTCACGGAGACGCCTATTCGCCGTCGCCTACATGCAGGAAACTTACTATGAATTGTATGCATCATGTACTATGCGCTCCTCTCAATCTCGGTGGTGTCTTCGGGCGACGGATATTCGTGTGCGTGACTGACTGCTGTAGCGTGACTGACATAGCAAACATGGCGACACCCGCACCACGGCGGACAACATCCAAGGGAAATCCAGGCTAGTTAGGTAAATGGAGAGGAGAAATCGTCTTGGTCAACACAGAAAACGCGTGGGTGGATTACGAGCATCAGGAACAACATGGCCATGCTTGACAGCCATGTAGAATAAACTCGATGCGAATACAAGACAGTAGTCAGTTATGTTCGCTCATCAGCTATAGAGCGGTGGGATGTCTCAGAACGTCACAAAGCAGCATCACGAACGGTCTACCCCACGTCTAACACAGCGAGTCCGTCGGGAACTACGGATCCGGGACCATCGTCATGCGGCTAGCGGGATCCAATCCGTCACAAAACGCCGTCAGCGGGTAGTCAAAACGTGTCAGTCACAGGGAATCATGATTATTAAACAAGGAAAAAGTAGGCTAGGGCGCGGTCAAGTAACCGAGGGTATGTCGAGCGAAGCCCTATTGTAGCGCAGGTAAACGTCGGATATCCGCTACCGTCTGAACGCTTCCAATAAATCAAACACGCTTACTTCCTCCCCCCTCTCGTAGGGATCTTTTCCCGCAGTCTTGAGGTGCGATTGGTAGTCCCTCACTCCAGTGATACCGAAGTGCCGGAGGACCTTCGCGGTAATAGCCCGTGCTGGCGGAAGGGTGTTAGAAGTCTGATCTGGCTGTTCTTCGGCCGTATAATCCGTGTGGTACATTACCATACCACAAAGAGCGATCAAGGAGTTTCTGTAGAGCTCTAAAATTTGGTTTAGCCCTACTTTACAACCTTTCGACGGAGAAAACCTACTGCGAGGGGTGTTGATGAACGGCAGCGCAAGTGCGAGCCTGCAGAGGGTCTGCAAAGTACCTCGAGGCACTTGGTTCGTGAAGGACCTTCCGTGGGTAGCGTCAACGAACCTCGACAGCTCGGTGAGGTGCATCGTGCTGAGATTGTAGAAATGACCTCCACGACACATGCCGGCGATGGGCGTGTACACTGCGTGCGGCTGTCCTGGAGGCATGATGCTATCGGGACGTTATGAGTCGCTAGGAAAAATGGAGAAAAACGGACTCACAGGAGATCGCCGGGATAAAGGTGTATCGTTTCACATGTGAGGTCTTCCGCAAGGTTAGACAGAATGGGAGTGGCATTCATTAAACTCTCCAGAGCAAGCTTCATTTTGTCCCGGGTGACGTCGGGGGTTATAACCGCCCAGCACTTGACGCCAGACATCGGGATGCAGTAGGTCGCTGCACCGTCGGCGTCATGGTGGGCGTACGAGACGACTCCAGCATGGTGTGCTATTCCCCACGTCCGTTCGGACCAAATGTCAGCGGGGACTGGCACGGACTCATAGTTGACCGCAGCTTGTGTTTGGGCCCACCCGATGGCCATTCCATCGTCCAATCGTCTGGAAAAAAAAAAGGTGAGCACATAGAATAGACATGGAGCTTGGAAAATACGCACTCAAATGGGGGAGGGAAGGTGGATTGGGGGAAAGAGAAGTCTAGGAGGACCTGCATGACGTCGGGGTTGTTGATGTCGGAAAGAAAACGTCGGAGCGTCGTCCTTACATGAGGCTTTCCAGAGTTCTTTACGCGCTGCCTCATATCTAAAGAAAAACGGGCCGGTCAGCTAGCCTTCGACAATGGAAGATGCAGCATACCGTGGGGTTGAACGGGTCGATCAACAAAGATCGAGAACTTCTTCCATAGCTCTTCTTCCGTCAACTCGAAGTCGTTGGTGTCAACGTACCCTCGGATTACCACGTTCTTGCTTGTCGACAACGCCTCCTCTACAGCCTGGAGAAGATGTTCTTCCTCGGTGTCTCTGGGTAGGAATACGACGAGGTCGCTGGAAGGAAGGGCCTCTGGAGCACGCGCGAGGTCCGCCACATAGTCCCTGTCCTTTCGTAGGACGTTCTTCGTGCGATTTCTGCTTCCATTCTCCAGATACGGCAGAACGGTCCTCTGACCGCTCGTCCATGAAACCGTTTCTGCCTTGGCGCTAACTTGAACGCCCAGGACTCCAGATACAAGGTCTTTGTAGCTTTCGGAAATGTCGGGTGCAGCTGAGGCAAGGAGAGGGGATGGAGTCGAATGTGGGAAATGGGGGGCGGAGCCCTCGCTGGGGCGGGAGAAATGGTCACCCTTCGGGAGAGCGGACGCATCCTGGACGTCTTCGTCATTGCCTTCAAGATCTCTGTGATGCTGGAGCGTGGATATCTCGTGGGATCGGTCCTCCTCATCAAACCACTCGCCGAATACGTCCCTCTCATCGACGGATTCGTAACCATCGCCTGGTCCGTCGGGTTGAAGACGTGGCTCGTCAGCGCTGGAATCGTCCTCGTCAATGTCGGTCGGGTCTGGGTGGTCTAAGAACCCCTCTGAGAGGTATCCTTCCTCTTCCTGAGCTGCGCCGTCGTATTCCTCTTCGTCCTCGTGCAGAAAGGTGGGGGTGTCTGGGTACTCTCCAGCTGAAAACGTTGGCCCAGGGTCTATGTACTCCGCGTTTTCGTCGCTGGTGAGGAATTCATGGTCCTCGGTATCCGTGCGGTGGGGTTCACCGTCGGCGCTGTCATCTTCGTTTCTTGCGACGTTGTGTAAACGAGTGGCTTTGGATGATGACGGGGTGGAGGCCTCAAACTGTGCTGACTTCTTCGTCCTGAAAAAGCGCGGTCAGAGGCAGAGCGTGGGGGTGAGGAGAGCACAAATCACCTTGACTTTTCCTTGTACAGGCGATCCCGCCTCCTCTTCTCCTGCAACTGTTCCTCCGTCCTAGAAGGAGATGTTATCGTGGCAAGTAGCGATCAAGATGCGTCACTTACAACTGAGCGCGGTGGCGACGCTGCCTCTCCCTTGCTAGGCACCTCTGCCTCTGGCATCTGGAGTCATCTGACTCGTCCGAAATCTGGGAACGCGTTCGTTTCGGCATGGTGGCAGCCTAATTTGTTAAAGTATCGAGGAAGGATGAAGACCGCGACGTGAAAACGACGGAGTGATGGAACGAGGACCACGACGTGAGACGACGCAGTGATAGGACGATGACCGCGACGTGAAACGACGCGGTGATGGGAGAATGACCACGACGTGAAACGACGCAGTGATAGGACGATGACCGCGACGTGAGACGACGCGATGATAGGGGAATGACCACGACGTGAAACGACGTGGTGATGTGGATGATGAACGTGGCTTAGACGTGGTGATGTGGATGATGAGCGTGACTTAGACTAGAATTAGTTGTTGCACGCGCAATGCGGAGTTACGTAATCAGTTACTAAAAGGAATCTAGAAAGATGCAGGTCTTTCCGTCACCCATAGCCGGTCACGATCAGTCACATTATACTTAAGGTACCCGTAGCGTTTAGCACTTGCCAGTACAGTGAAAATGGAAAAGCAATTGCTACGCCTGTGAGAAATATCTGTCACAAAAATCGGAACATGTCAGTCACGGTTGGCGCGTGCTAAACACAAAGATGAAACGAACGATATTAAATAGATACCCATATTTACAGCTTAGACAGAGTGCAATCCGAGCGTTGAGAATGCCACAAACCGTCTAACTTTTATCGGAAAAGTAAAAACGCCCAAGCATAAAACACGTCCTAAGAGCCTATTAGACCTCACGGGGTACCGTCCTTCTATGGTGGTCAACTTTCAACGACGAAGGTGGCGTAGACAGGGTTGAATTTGGCGTGGGGGTGGTTGGTTCCTGCGTAAGGGCACGGTTGTTATCACGGTCGGGGGGTGACTGTGGCTGGCTGCAGTCTGCGGTTTGATAGAGGTTCGTCGAAGCTATGTGGAACGACGGAGGCATAGGTTGGGCCCTGCATTTTTTCTGGGGTGCAGACGCAAATGCGTCCTCTAAAGCGGGTGACGCATGCTCTACCTCGTCATGTCGCTGCATATGTGAGAAAAGGGAAAGTGCAAGGGTTGAGGCGGCATACATGAAAAGAAATATGGGATTGGAGATGATGGTATAGGGAAGGGGGTAGACTTATAATCGGACAAAAAGGGCAGCGGTACCCCTCTGTTTCTTCGCCCAAAACATACGCCTTGTCTATCAATAGAGCTTGTCAGCGTCGTAGAACGATCGTTAAAGGCAGACTCACCGAGGACCGTAAGCTCAAGATTACCATCCTCAGAATGGCTATCCATGTGGCGATCTAGATCGTTACTGTGCTCGCGACAGAAAGGACAAACAAAGGAGCCGGCCATGGAAATCAAGCAGGGAGAGGGTCGATGACTTAAGAGAGACGTGCTCAGGCACACTGGTGACAGGTAAAAATTTATATAGCAAAAGTGACAAAGAAGGCGCATTACGGCTCTAGAAAATGATCTCCAAATACTTCGAGATGCCAACGAAGCACCGAAGAATCTACTTTAATCTATTCGCGGAAAGATCAGCCCAAACGAGCGGATCGAGGGGGATTAAATCACCCGATATGGATCGAAATTGATCACCTGCATGCCTTGCAAGGACTGTGCCCTAGAGAGAGCAACGTAAGCTTGGCCTAAAAAAAGGGTGAGATAAACGATCAGCCGGATACAATGTGACGAACCAGGGGCAAACATTCCGCTGAAATCAACGACAAGCTTCTGTATCGTCTGCCCCTGGGACTTGTGTATGGTCATGGACCAGGCAAGGGACAGTGGAACCTGGCATGTCTGGTTAGTGGGATACAAAAGCTAGATGGATCCGAGACCTGGTTACGCATGGCAACAATCTGTCCATGGGAATCCTCCGCCTGAAATAGCTCTGGACGACAATAGACAAACTCGACGTCTGCGTTGGTCTCGAAGCGAACGAGTGGGTAGTATGGTGAGGATGCTTCGGAAGGTGGACCTATCAGAGAGGGGTCTATCCGACGCGCGCAGCCGTCTCCATAACCCGCATGGTCGTTTCCGGACCCGAACAATTCCTCTACCTGGTGAAACGACACGACAGTTCCGATAGAGCCGTTGAACAGACCGCTGCCTAGATTCTTGCGTAGCATGACCTGGGCGCCGACCTTGAGCGAGACGTTGACGTCTACCGGCATGTCACTGTAATAAGGAAGGGACTGGGGATGGCTTGTTCCATCAACCGCTTGGTACTCATACAAGGGTCCGGGGAGCCGACGTAGATGGCGAAGGTTCGTGTGGTCCGCCAGGTGTCGAAGGGCGTACAGCTCCACTGGCCGAGAAAGAGGGAGGAGTTGGGGATCCATCGGACGGTGGAGGTCCTTGAGAACGTTTATGGAGTGCTGCGAAGGCATTCCAATCCGACATTCGTTCAAAATATTTACGAAATCTAGATTACGCGCATGGTTAGTGCCTCATGATATTAGTTAGTTAGGTTATACACCAGAATCTGCCTGCCTATGGGCAGTCTTGAGGTGAACAGTCATCGGAGTAGCCCGAAGCCACGCCTCCGATTCAAAAGCAAACTTCGACCTCCGCCCATCTGTGTTGCACGGAGGGAGCTGAAAGAAATCTCCCGAGCTAATGATCTAGCAGGGGCGTCCATCAGAAGGGTAAAGCATTAAGGAGACTAGCAAACCTGAATTCCGCCAAAAGGGCGGTCAGCGAAGCGTAGTCGGCGCGCAACAGAGTCGATAAGATCGAGATATTCCGCGTCGATCATGGAAACTGAAACCGCGTTAGTAAAGGAACAGAGATGTGACGGCCTAATGGCTTACGCTCGTCGATTAAAAGGACGTTTGTCTCGATCCATCGATGGTGGGTAGCCGGATACCTCGTGGCTCTCTCCACCGCTCTGTCGGCGGTGATGAACGGGTTACTGAACCCAGCCCATGAGTGTAGCGTTTGTCCTGATAAACGTCATGATGGATAGCAAACGGTATGGTTCACGAGGTTACCACGGATTCCTGTGGCAGCCATGCCGGTACTAGCCGTGACCGCCACGGCAGCACGATACCCATGCTTGAAAATAAGGGCATCACGGATCTTGGAAAAAATATAAGTCTTTCCACTTCCTGCGGGGTGCAGGCGGATGAGTGGAGGGCTCAAAGCGAGGTAGATGGCACATGCCTGCTGCGCCAGTAATGTATAACCCATGTCCTTTGAGTGCTAACTCCAGAGTATCCAGCTGTTCGTCGTTGAGGCCATCCAGAGGCGGCTCGCATATAAGGTCGTCGTTCAAAGCGAAATGAATATCTCGCAACCGTTTTTGACGAGCCTTCAGGGATCCTAACGGGTATGTCTGATTGTCTTGAATGGGCTGCAAGGCCGCCCTGATGGAAGCTTCTTTTTCCGCACGGGGTTGAAAGGCACTCATCTACTACGTGTTCAAAAGAACAGCCAAAGAAATGTGGTTGGCTAGAAACGCAAGCACGGTTGTTGGAGAGAGTTAGGGCGTCGCCGGCGTTAGACACAGACGAGGCGTGCACGGAATGCGTGACGGAATGATGTGAGCTTCAGCTATGATGGAGAGGTGTGGTACATGGACAAGTGAGACAGCTGGACGGAACCCCTCGACGTAAAAGCGGATCAAAAAGATGACGCTTGTTTGGGGCTTGTGTTGATGTAAGAAAAACGGGTTGGGGATCGATATTCAATGCATAGTTTACCAAAGTATCAAAACAAACAGTTTTCGGAGGTTTAGACCGCTTGATTTTTAGTACCGACTGTTGAGACTCATATAGATGCACCCAAGTCGCCTCAGGACGTAGTTGCGGTAGCATGGCATAAGCACCTTGCGAAGCCCACTCCACCGGATTTCGGTCACGTGGGTAACAAAGGGAGTTTGTTGCAATATCAAATATGACAGCTGCATGTCCGTCACGCACAATACCTTCCTCGAGAAACCGGACCAGGTAAATTTCCTGAGGCTATCCAACCGTATCACGGATAATCATATCTGGGCTAAAACGAGTCCTTCAAGGGCCGAATCAAGGAACGGTGGTCGCTTCATTCCTTTTGATCAAGGCCTTGTGATTGAATCCGCCCCCTCCCCCCGGGTCTATGATACCCAACAGTTTAATTACATACAACCTATTTCAGCGTTTGTATCAGCCTGGAATTCTTCTGCTTATGCATGCAGGCCATGTCGGTCACGGGATATGTACGTACGGGTCGGTCACGGTACAACAGAATGTAATTACCAAAAAAAAAAAAACACTACCACGCGGTGGCCTAATCATCCTGCAACGTTTCGAATTTACCAAAAAGGCTCTCAGCGTTCAAAGAAAATACAGTCAAAAAGTCCAACAGGTTGGATGCGCATGTTGACATATCCCTACCGTTTTTGAGACCCAACCAGCAAGCAAACCTCTTCGCACCTTCAGATCCGCTTCCAAACGCATCCCGGGGTATTCCGAGAAGGTAAAACACCATCTCACGAAGGGGAACAAACTTCCACGTGTAAAACGCAAGTCCGACCACCCAATCCTGAAGGTCGTCGTCCTTGCATGCAGAAGGGGGCCCGTTCCAACCTCCTTTGTGGTGAATGCCTTCGATCTTCGGCGAACCGCATGACCAGCATCGTGATGCGTTGTTCGAGCTTCGAAAGTCGGAGCGAAAGGTGCTGTATTCCGAGTCGCCAATCCGATGAGCCAGATCGCAACCTGCGAGGGACGTGTGGGGGAATGCTTGGGACCGGGAGAGAATCCCATGGAGCAGGCATGCCCCCTTGTTGTCGTTGAGAAATGTCCGCACGTACGAAAACTGCTTTTTCATGTCAAGTGTCAGAGCTGTGCGCACTGATACAGATGCAGGAGGAGGATTGCCGTCGCCTTTCTGGCGTTTGTGGTTTGCAGCAGCAGAGGCAGGTGGAGTCTCTATTCCAGAGTCAGCAGATCGGGCGGCTGGGGTACGAAGTGTGTTTGGATCGGTGGCTCCAGCGGCACTGTGGAGGTTGGTACGGGGCCGTTTACGTGGAATAGAGGAGGAGGGTGTGAAACCGATATTGGAGGACGCCTCAGGGGTTTCGCAGGTACTCTTGCGCTTTGATGACGTGGGTTCTAGGCGGGATTCCTCCTCGTCCGATGAGCAAAGAGAGACATCACCGACTGTGGATGGCTGAGGAAAGGTTTGGGTGAGCGGGGCCAAAATGAAAAGGGTACGCACGTGAAACAGATAGTGCGTCAGTATATGGCTGTAAAGGGAGAACGGTAGGCCAGAAAACGGGCATAGGGGACACCGCCAACCCAACGGGGTGGGATCGAGATGATATGCACTGTCTATAGATGTAGATAGGTAAGCGTGTTGAGCGATCTTGGTGGAACGTATACCTAGCACGAAGAGAAACAGCTCTTGGGCTTCGGCATGTACATCCATGTGGCGCTCAGCATCGGCAATGGGTTGATGGCAAAAGGGACAGCTCATTTTCGAGGACATTGCAGGAGGGAGGCGTAGACGCGGAGCCCGGGGGTGTGGGGTTTAAGTAGCACCTGGAATTAGCACCGGTCCGACAGGCCCTGACATGAAATGGGGTATGGGCGTCGATCGAAAGAAGTAAGCAAAAAGGTTACAGTAGCTTCCTAATGGAGACGCGGAAGCCTCGGAACGAAGATTTACGGGGTTGATAGACCTGGAAACAGAGGAAGCAGAAAAGCAGGGCAGAAGACAGCCGTGGGGGGAAAGGAAATGCAAGCCATATATAAGACAGAGCGAAAATTATCGTCGTATGGAACACCCATGTCTGTTACGGCCATCTGCCCGTTCTGCTTCTCCAAGTTTGAGGATGAGAATCGACTGGAAAGGCACGTTAGAGCGCAACACAGCAAGGAGGAAAGGTTGAAGTTTTATACGTTCGGTGGGCATCATCTACTGAGAATCTCACAAGAAAAACACCTGAAATTTACACAAGGGCAAACTTGGAGGCTGGAGTCAGACGGGGGACGCTTCAAATGCCCTGTATGCGCTTTTCGTGGGCTCCCTTGGGGCCTGATCATCCATTATAAAGAAGCGCACTTGCGGATTGACGTGAGCTATGAATTTCCAGAACGAGGTCTTTCTCACGTATCAGCCAGCTGCAGGACAAGGTCGTGGAGGACGACTTGTTGTAGAATAGCTACATCAGTGAATCCGAATAAATGAGAGCGATGTGGTCAACGACCATCTGTCATCGTGTTGAATTACTCTGCTACCGCACAAGATGGTCAGTCGCGGTTCCATAGGGTAATAAACTGCAGGTCCAGGGGCGATGTAAACGAACGCGATTCACAGCTATCTCCTGCGGATCGCCGAAAATACAATGGTCAGAGCACTAACCACGCGGAGTAAAGCGAAGGCAGCCCTTTGCAAGGTGGGAGCGCAGAAACTAAGGATATGAGCCCATCATTCTGCGCGAGTCAACAGTCCGGTACTACCGGTCAGTCACGAAAGTTACCAGCTAATAAATGTCAATCTCAACGGCCGTTCTAAGGTGTGCCGAACGCCGATTTCCACCCATGAAACGTTTGTTAGTGCAATGTCAGTCACGCAGGGGAGATCGAAAGCTAGTCGCCGGTAACAGTACCCACATCGGATTGAACGCAAGTGAGGCATGGGTTACGGACCAACGTTTACGACTTAGAACGATATGAGGAAAGGTACCATACTCTACACGACAGGAGGCATCAAAGACACGAGGAATTCATCACACGACTCCTCAATGCGCTGCACAAACTTGGATGTCTCTTTGTGATAGAGACGCATATGTCTCTTCCACCATTGCTTGTTTTGAGCCGGTACAGGGATTGGGGTAGGATCGTTCGTGTTCGCTCCAGGTCGAAGACCTGCCATCAGAGACGTGAACTTGGCCTCTGCAGAGCTGCACCACGCAAGCATGTTGTACGCGGATTTGTCCCAGACGTCGGGAGCAGGGAAGAACGACACGACCTTTTCTTGACGACCATCTAACAAAAGATACGTGAGGATAGCAATGTAGCCAGAGCGCACCCACCATTGTCAACGTATATGTGCCCGCACAATAGCTCGATTTCGTCTTGTGAAACGTAATCCTCGACAAAAACGATGTCAGGCTGGCCGTCTTGTCCCATCCAGCGAGAACCGTAGCGGACCGCACTGCTGGACGGACCCTCTGAAACGTCGTCGAGGCTGATGTAGGGCGCACAGATTCGACTCAAGATGCCACCTTGCAAGACGGTCGCCCTGAGTCGAGGTTCTTCCATCAGCGACTGAACAATCCGCTGATACGCGTTGAAATCAAAGTGACAAGGGATGTGACCCTGCTTTCGCCGCCTGCGCTCGAATTTAGGGAGGGGGTATTCCCGGGGCGACAATTGATCCTGGGACACGACAAGGAACAGATGGATGCGGAACCCATTGTGGCATGCCTTGATGAGCGCGTCTTCCAAAGAAGGACCCCATCTTTCCCTGAGGCACTGCACCGCGGCGACGGCCGACTCAAAAAATAGGACCCATGGGCGAACGTATCTGTACGACGTAGGGTTCAGCGTATACCCCTTCAGAACCCCATTTCCTCCGATCTCGGTCAGCGTGAGTGGCAAGAAGTTGAAGAAGCCGGGGTTTTGGTCTTGAAGTCGCCCGTTCCGGACATCCCAGTAGGTGTCAGGGAAGGTTAATCCTTGGGAGAGAGCGGTGACGATGTAGCGGGCTGCAGGTTCCGCGAGAGACGTCGAAGACACGTTCTTCTCCATGATGACCCTGGAGACCATATCCGTGTCCATCGTGGGTGCAGGTATCGTAAACGAGCCTTCTTGAATATCCTTGCCAAGGTCTTCCACCAAGAATCCATAGCGCCGGAACAAGACGGTGTCCAGGACGGGCATGTCCAGCTCCTCAACGACCTGACCGGTCCCGTGGGCTTCTATAACACCTTGATCATTGTGAGCAGGGGGGACAGGCTCAGGCGGAGGAACTATGAGTCCTTCGTGCCTATACCAACGCTCGGGTTGAGGTTCGGGTTTCTCTGGCTCGGAGGCTGGTTCTGTCACACTGGCCGGATCCTCTGAGGCATCGAACTCGGTACAAATGTCCCATTCGTTGTATACAGCACTGTACTTGCGCTGTCCGGGCGTTCTGTCATCACTGTACTGCGTCTCATCCCAGATGTGATGAATTTGGTTGCGGTCCACACGCGTCCTGGTTCGAACACCTGCGATTTTGGGCCAATGGAAGACCTTGGTCCGATGTGTCCAGGTGCCCTTGTCAGCGATGGTCTGTCGTTGCTTCCAGAGATTCAACTCCTCCGGGGAGGCCTTTTCTCTCCTCGCCCTTTCCTTCTCCTCGCGCCACTTGATGTAGCCAAACGGCGTGTCCTGGGATGTTTGCAAGGCAGGTGGGATGGTACAGTCTGGGTAGCTATCATCCGGCACGCCCAATGAATCTTGTAGCGCTCGTGCAGCCTTTCGGTCCTCCGTGAACACTTGCTCGCTACTTATGCTTTGCAGGTTGCGTTCTTTCCCAAGGGCCACGCATCGGGCGATGATATTTGGATCGGGAACATAGCTACTGAACAACGAAGGGGGATAGTTCTTCAATTTGATCGCCTGAGGTTTCGTGAGGGCCCCCCATTGGATCCAAAAGCTTGCATTGGCATAGCAAAGCGACTGTCGAAGTTGTGGAAACCATGTGCATCTCCCGTAGACCACAATGAGACCAATACGCTTGCCGAGGACGGCATGCATGTCGACAAGGTCCTGGATGGTAGCATCCGACAGTTTTGCATAGGTTCGAAGTATAGTTTGGACAGTGGGGTGATGATCGGATTCAGGAACGGAAGTGTGATGGAAGTGCCGCTCAGCACGGTAGGAGAACACCATAGAAAATAGTCCAATCATGACTAAGAAAGACTGCCGCGCATGGTGTATGCATCGGATTGCCCAGCGTTTAGTCTTGAACACCCGGGCGTACTTGGCGTCCTTCCTCGGGTAAGTAAAGACGTCCACAGTCAACGGAAAACAGAGGCGATGAGACAAGGCAGCGATGGCAGCTGAAAGGGTGTCCTCCAACCAGAACCAAGATTTCAAAACGTCCCGGTCCAGGCCATAACGACCATCAGGGCACTGAACCACCGTGCAGTTGGCTAACCTTGCAAGCAACGGGCCCACGAGCTGAGGATGTTTCGGGATAAAGGCGAATTGGGGATACCTGTTGAGGTTCTCCCGAAAGTAGAACGGCTCATCGCAGGACGTCCAGTCCGGTTCTCTGTCGATATCCGCATGTGGTGGAGGAGGACAATTGGGTTCCACGGGCGAGGTGAACACCACCCCATCTTTGCGTACGATGACGTGGTTAGGGGGATTGGTGTACCACTCTGCGCTAGTGATCACGGTGGACATCTACATTCAAAGGGTGATCAGAGGGGGAACAGAAATAAAGATGAGGACAGTGCGTACGTTTTGGGGGAAGGTGGGTCGTGAAACAATGGGGTTGGGTCCAAGGGCTACAGCATGGACGTTTGTCGTAGAATGGATGGTATGAAGGACAATACTACGTACCTGTAGAGGCCGAGGATTAATCATTCAAGTTTGGGAGGACAGAGCGCGCCGTGAAACGAGGCAGCGGGCAAGAATGGGAAGTGATATGAAACAATGCGATGGTTTGAAAAGTGGAAGAGGGTGTTGGTCAGAGAAAATACTGCAAGAACGACGATGGTACCATACCTCAAGGACGCAGCTCGAGTGAAAAACGTGGCGGAGGGGATGTGTTGCACGATACTAGAGTGGGAAAGAAGAGACGACGTCGTGATACGACGAAGTGTACGAGGGGGTGTACCCTGTGAGTTTTTAAAGTGGCAAAGAAGAGACGACGTCGTGATACGACGAAGTGTACGAGGGAGTGTATGCTGTGAGGTTTTGAAGTGGCAAAGAAGAGACGACGTCGTGATACGACGAAGTGTACGAGGGAGTGTATGCTGTGAGGTTTTGAAGTGGCAAAGAAGAGACGACGTCGTGATACGACGAAGTGTACGAGGGAGTGGTGGTTGTCTAAGCAATAGAACAATGCGAAAGGACAAGTGTCATATTATGTAATATGAACAATCCACAAAGCGGCAAGTCCATAGGCCTCCCTGGAAATGGTGGTCAGGTCCGACTGACCTAGCAGATTCCCGGCGGCAGCGTACATCGCGAAATTTGCTGTCCCTTGCCCTTGAGCTAACGAGGTATTGGACCTGAGCTTATATAATGAGCGTAGTTAGCCAAATAAATACATTCATTCATGCTCTAGCAGCCGCCGCCGTACCCCTCATGGAGATGTTCAAGCTCTTCGGGTCGCTCATTCTATTGTCTGTTGGGCTGTTGGGGTTTATGGTAATTTTCTACATATAGAAACACGTTTTGTATTATCTGGGAATCGTGTATGAAGGTGCATCACACATGTAGGTAGCAGCTGTCCTAGACTACCTTTGAATAGTCAAATTTGAAGTCCTGCAACCCAATACGCTGTGTGACGCAATCTTCGATTGTCTCTCTGGTTCCTCGATTTGTTCTATCTATGTAACTGTTTACGGAGACAAGGATAGCTAGTATCTAGGGTGAATGAATGAATAACTCGATTTATTTGCCTAAACTACACTGGTTAGATGTAGTATATGTCATTAGCTCAAGAAGACCATGAAACGACGAAGATGGACGGTGCAAACGCGCCTGTAAGGGCCACATTCTTTTAGGAACAGCTACGTAAATGAGTCACGGCGGTGCGAACAGCACCATGTGGTTCAACTACTAGGACACTCCTATAAGCCGCCGTCTACACGTTGACATGCGCAGCCACTTACTATGAATGATTTGTAACTAAATGTACCTTTCGAGTCTTGGTGGTGTTTTTAAGCGACGGTGTTCATATAAGTGACTGACCGTGACTGACGCTACTACGATGTAATCAGTGCTTCTTTTTAGTGAATTTTTTGGGGGGGTCGATATTCAATTTGGGTGACTGATCGTGACTGACACTACTATGAGAGTTGGGCAATGCTTCTTTTTTAGGTGTCATTATCCATGTAAGTGACTGACCTTGACTGACACTACCATGGGCGCTCAGAGAAACTGACAAGGAGGTCAGAGTCGGGAACCTCATTTTCAATCAGGGTGCATATGTGCTCAATGCTTCTTTTTTGTTGTGTTTTTGGGGAGCGGTGTTCATGTAGGTGACTGACCATGTCATGCTGCTGCAACGTGACTGAACGTGACTGACAACTACGAGCGGTGTGGATGTACTAAATTTTTCTTTCAAGCCTTGGTGGTTTTTTTTTTAAGAAGCGACGTTCATGCAAGTGACTGACGTAGCATCACAGGACTGGCGCCACCCTGTCTGGGGTGGACCACGGCTGATGTTTTTGTTGACGCTTGAGGGAGCACTGAGGCCCTGAAATTCCGCTACGCTGTTGAGAAAAGTGAGACGAAAAGGGACTATTTCCAAAGCGCTTGAGCTTGTGCGGAGACAACGAACCATCTTCTTCAGCATGGATAAAGACGAATACATACCTCAACGGCATCTGCATATGTTCACAAAAGGGATTGGACGCGAGCTCTACGAGGGGGTTCTTTCCATCCAAACATGGATGCTTTGGCGATGATCGCACGTGGTTAGGTTAGTGTTAAAACTGCAGCTTGCACATCATCACACAGGACATTTAACACGCGATTTCTGAGGATCTGAGCCCAGTTACGCTTTCATGGGGTATGCTGTATCGGTCGTCCGAATAAGTAACCAGCCCCATCATCGTTCGGTCACGCCATTTTGGAATCGCCTACTTAGGATAATTACCTAAGCACGTTAGGATCGTGCAAGCTGATACTACTCAACAGCTGACGTTACGCACCTGAAAAGCACTAGCTACCTATGCCAGTCGTATGGTGAAGCTATCTACTAAGTCGTATCTACGGCGAGGTCGCTCAAAAGAGGTGACATGACCACATCGTGAAACGACATGGTGATGGAAACAGATAGAGATGATTTAAACACCGACGTGACACGAAACGCCTCATGTTGACGATTATGTAATGATGTTTCCCTAAAAAGGTCGGACTGCCTAGATCACGCTGGTTATGCAAAATAAGTTATCAACCTACAGTCGACTCCCTCTAAACCCATACCCCTTCGGAGACCTCTAGCACTCGCAATTGTAAAATTTACTCCACAGTCTCAGTGAATAATCTGTAGTATGGCTTTAGAACTACATATCCTCCCAGCACAAGGTACCCCATTGGATTGATGGTTCAGCCACTACAACCGCCGAAAGGGGTATGGGTTTAACACATCTACCTTTTAAAACACTCTGAAAACGCGATGAGAAGTACGGCAAAGTTAGGTAAGGTATCGGGGGATGATGCAGGCTGTGTAACCCATTCCGTAAACTGCGCAAGAGGCGTTGTTGAGGACAGCGGTGGTTGGAGGGACAAGGAATTGGAAACGTTGGAGAGAAAGTGCCTTGTGTCGTTGTCATAAAGGTAAATTAAAGTAACTATGCTGGGTATCAGGTAAGGAATTTCACTTGGGCAGTCGTCGGGGACAATTGTGTCACCCCTTGCGATGGAGGGGTGACTACAGGGTGACCGAAAAGGAACCCAACACAAATGGCATGATGGCCATAAAATGTGATTTTCCCTATTATTCGCACGGAGGGCGGACAACACAGAGGGGAAGCGGTAAGAGCGTTGGTGCTCATGGGACCCTACCTGGGGTTCTCCTAAAACCCAACAGTCTATGCAATTCATGGCTGTAACGCGGGATATGATTCCCCGCAATGCCTCCATCCTCTCCTTTCCCACGTCATAAACAAAATTCACAAGCTCGCCGTTGTTGAGAACGGATAAGGACATGGGGGCGGCGGGGTGAGGTGAGGTGCCTTGGCCAGGGGACATGATGGGCTGCTTGACACAGGGAAGATCAAAGCGAAGGGCTTGTGGAACGGCGACGTCGGAACACTGAATGTACGGATTAGCCATATGACCGTGAGCGATGGAATAGCGATTTACCTTGGATAGATCTGAGCATCTATCACAGAGGGCGTTCTCCGAGGATGAGGCACAGGAATGCACGTATGGATCAAACTGCTGGAACGTCAAACGACGGCAGCTATTTGTTTTCAGGAAATGGGCCATCGATCGTCGTCCACTGTGGTCCGGATCGTCGAAAGGGGGGGGGCGAGGTACGGTGCTCCATACCGTGATGGCATCAGACAGACATCCGTCACGCCCGAGACGTCCGGACTCTTGAAGAAACGAAAGCATATCGAACGGTTCCACGATGATGGCATACCGAACCCTAGGAAAATCGACCCCTTCTGCGAAGCATATGGTGGCAGCAACCCATTGAACGTGCCCAGACCGCCAAGCTTGAAAAATGCGTGATTTCTCCTCTTTATTCTCCTTCTCGTCTGATAAAATGCGGCTTGTGTATGCTGGTATATTCAGCTGGCGGGCGACCTCGTGCGTGAATTTGATGCTTGTGGTGTAGATGATTCCGCGTTCGCCGGATTTCAAGCGGATTGCATTGAACACCTCTATGGTTTTCTGAAGCACATCCACCGACTCTACTTGAAGGGCGGTGTATCTAATGTTGGAACGATAAAGAGGCGCACGGATAATGCGCAGCAAAGTCGGGTCGATCATCATGGACTGACAGAGCGTCGGAATGGAATGAATGGGCATGGTGGCGGTCAGAAAGGTGATGGGCTTCTTCAGCCGAGTGAGCAGGTGGAATAGCCTGAAGCATGATCGATAGGAGGCGGAGATAAATACATGATGGGCCTCGTCTACGAATATGCGCTGCAAGCGGTTTGAATTGGCTTCTGCCCATCTGAAAAATTGATCCGTTCCGGCTTCATGGGCAGGAACGATGACGAGTTGATCATTGATTGGATCCGTATCGCATGACCATTTCCCACCACGAATTCCGGGACACGCGGCCAGTCTGCGGTCCATGTCCTCTGTCAATGCGACGAAAGGGGTGACAACGACAAATATGCTAGACGGATTGAGCAGAGGAGCCGCGAAAAAAGCCAGGCTTTTCCCACTTCCAGTAGGCATCACAGCCAGCACATGATCGTTTGTTAGGCAGCTTTGTACCAGCTCCGCTTGGTAGTTGGATTTGAAGTAAAAATGTTCAGGGCCAGGGTATAATGAACGAATGCGGGCAGCAAGCATGGGGTGGACAACAAGGGGCGATAGTTGAGATGAGGGCATAGCGGATTGGCCAAAGAAGGTTGCATTGATGTGCGAAGTCAGATCAGACCCAAACCCTTGCAACACGCCGGTCCAATGTGGAAGCACGCTGTTGAAAAACTCCTGAATGGCTTCGCGGCTTACATCCTGCATGCACGAGGTTAGTGGGGTTTTTAATTTGCTCCACAGCTGCATGGGTTGATCCTCTTCCGATGGTCCCTTCTCATTCCCCTCCACATGCGTATGTGAACCACCTAGACAAGCATGCCAGCGGGCAGAAACGCGCTGCATTGACCGAACGGAGGTATGAGATACGGTGGAGAGGGCGTTGGTGCCTTGAATGCCGTAGTGAGCGTCCGCTACGGCTGCAGAATGACCAAACTGTGCGTGAATGGCAGCCAAATCGTGATCATCATCGTCCGGAGCTCCATAGTCCGTACCGGCAAGGCAGCAAAGCATGGAACACATGATCTGTCGATAGTCCCTGAGACCCAAGGATATCCCAAGATACTTTTCAGTATAGTGCTGAAGGATGTTGGAGAACTTCGGACTGCTCAGTATCACGCCATGGTGAACAAAGAGGTAGGACAGGTAGTTGCGAGCTGGAGAGACGTCCATGACGAAGCAAGAGAGTTTAGCCGCAACAGGATACAAGACGCTGAGGATGAAGATGACGAGGCGAGAGACTGAATGGCACGGGGTACGAACGATCAGCCGTCCATGGCCTTGAAGGTGCTGGGTCTTCACATATGTCGTTGCGAACGATAAAAGACCGTTGAGAATGAATATATGACGCTCCCCCTTTCCGTGGATGGTATGCTGAAGATGATCGCATTCAGTACCTCGAGCACCCCCACCCCAGGTCAGGGTGACAGCGTAGTACATGGCCGACACAAGCTCATCAAGGTCTGCGATCCACTTCCAAATCTCGTCTGTGAGAGAATGAGAAGGACTGTTTACGGCTTGATCGCAGGCTTACTTTTGTTGGCTACAATGACGCCCTGAGATTTGGTAAAGTAGGTACCACCCAATGCAATCCTGTCTAGTAGCCTTCGCGAAAAGCTTAACAGACCTTGGGGGTCTTGGGAGACGATCGAGGTACCCTGAAGGTCTTCTCGAGGATGGTCGATGAACCAATTGTTCGGATTGGCGGGGTCCGTTCTAGAATCTATATATACCATCACATCTGAGAAGTCGATGGACAAGGTGAGCTTCTTGATCAAGGCCTCCATTTCTTCCACCACGGATTGAAAAGACTTGTACAGACGGTCTACGCTCAACGGGAAGCCATCCACGGATAGCACGTTCATCCGTGCATTCCAGATGAATTGAGGCAGTCCGGGCTCGCTGTATGCGAGTGAGCTCAGATATGCATGCTTCTGGCGCAAATAGGTAAAAAGACTCGGTCGTCCGTCCGTGATAAGATGCTTCACATGGCTTTCATACGCCCTGACATAACATGAGGGGTCAACATGAGGAAGGGCACACCATGGAGGAGGTTACCTGAACGTGTCACCGTCATAAAGGGGGGCCTTGTTTAATACCTCCCGAACCGCACTCGCCCTAAGACACCATTGTATGGCGGAAATGTGGGGTGGGATGGCGGACACCCTTGTAGCATTCCCGGAGTCATCCTTAAGATGATATACCAGCAGAAATAGGGTGAGGAGGTCCTTGCGATCGCTCAGGATGGCATCGTGACTGAGATGCTCCAGGAGGTCTATGATTGTCCGATGAATCTGCTCTTCAATGCTACCCGGGTTTGAGCCATCCAGCATCGCTTGGAGGGATGATAAATGCGAAAGATGAGATTCGTGAAACGGGACCGAGAATCCTTCGACTGGGTTGGCGATATGGCGCAAGAGGAAGACAAGGAACAATGCCATCAGGTTGGAATATCGCTTTAACGTATCCTTCTCCTGAACGTTTTTGAACGGTTGTGAACCAAGCTCTCCCGTGGAGAGGATGGCACGAGCGGTAAGGATGGGAAGGGAAGGGATAAGGGGAGATATCGAGGAATAGTAGCTGCGGACGCTGAGCATAAGGTGGTTATAACAATCCGAATCAGGGGGGGCGGTAACGGTGCTCCGGAGGTCACGAATACGGACGGTTACAAGAAGGTGGTCCCAACCTAGCTGAGCAAATAAGGTCCCCTTTGAACGCTCGTTGGACGATTGCTGAAAGACGTCGGGTAAAGCATACAGCTGCAAGGAGGAGAGCCGTTCTTCAAGATCGTCCACAAGAGACTCTGGGCTGGCGGTGGTGGTAAATATAACCTCCACCATTTGTTGCGTCGTGCGCATGTTGGAGAGCTTATGGGCCTTAACATTGGAGGATACCCTGCTGACCCCGTCGTGACATTCGGAACAATGCTCGTTAAACCTCCTCCGATCAGAGAAGACAAAGGTGGAGAGACATCCAGGTATCTGACATTTCAAAGCGTCAAACATCTCAAGACCAGGTATCGGATTAATCGGTCTGGGAAATACAGGCTTCGGCTGATCGGCCTTCAGTTGCAAAAGAATCCTATCAACTTCATCCCGGGGGGGAATACAGGAGTTAGGCTGCATGGCAGGTTTGTGGTTTGAGATGTAATGCGGGTGAGCGGATAGATAGTATATGGGCAATCGACAGAAAAGGCAGATGGTCAGATTAAACGTGGGATCGACCTGAATTCCCATAGACAAAAGGGCCTTGGCTACGGTGGAACCCATAGCAGCAAGTGACAGACCCTGCAGAGGGGGTGAAGTAGAAGAATCTCCACCATGAAACGGATCCACGGAGATGGGTCCTTCAAAGTCCATATCCGTATCCAGGGGCGTGTGGCGTTCTGAATGAGGCCCGTGGTTGGTCACAGACAGAGGGGGATTTTCATCCGTCGACTCCGGGCCTGCAGCACGTGCAGAAGAAGGGGTGGGAGTGAGGGGAAAGGGATGCCCGTTTGCAGGGTCGGCATCTGGGTCCGGGTTAACAAAGCGGTGTCGGTCACGACGGTCAGAGCTCGAGTTTTGGGAATAAATGTGCAGCTTTGCTAACGCGTGGTCCTCCCGCATTTCTACCCTACTATCTACATGTTTGAGTTAGAAGAGACAACGAAACAGGAACCAGAAGCTACGGTACCTGTACAAGAAATGTTTTGAAGCAATGGCGGATGGTCATTCGACAGCACAGAGAAACATGGCTGTTGGGATGGAATGAAACGTGTTGGATCCAACGGTGCCGTTGGATCAACATCGACGTCCATGTTAAACTGTTGGCCTTCTTTGAGACAGCTTCCGTCGCTTGAGGTCGTCGGATTAGGAGGGGGCGGTTCATTGATGATGAAAGGTTTGTCGTCAATGAAAGTGGCACCGTTGGGCATTCCGGTTGAAATTTCGGAGACTATAGCACCGTCAACATGGTCAGGAAAGGCATTAGGGTCGGTAGGATGAACCGCTCTGCGGCAAAGGGAGTATATGTTATCATAGCTGAATCTAGAATGTCTCGCATCCCCACAAGGGCATGGTAGCTTTCCGGAAACGCCATCGCGGGTGATTTCCACCAGGTGATCTACATTTTATTAGCATGAAGAACGAGGGGGACGCGCATATATGCAGCTACCTTGGTAACGAACGGCACGAACACGCTTGTGATAGTTGGATTTGTGCCTGGAATTCCCGTGGTCTGCACTCACAACCGGAAAGGGACATCCAGGAATGTCGCATCTAGATGTTCATGCAGCGAAAGGTGGGCCAAAGGGCTTTAAGTCTATGGCTACAGGGCGTACCTCATCGTTGAATGCAGCGTTTGATGTATCCGGGGTATAACCTAAGGCGTATCCACCGGAAAACACTAAGGATATGGGAAGCGCGTCGCTAGCGTGAAACGCCAACAAAGCAAACGTATGAGGGTGGATGGAAAGCACAGGCTGCATAGCCTTGGGGGTGGTGCAAGCGCTACGAGAAGTGCGTCGCTAGCGTGAGACGCCAACGAGAGCAAACGTATGGTCGGGGGATAGTATGGTGCGAGAAAAATGGAGGGTGCAGACCGGATAGCTTGGCTGATGGCCCAAAGCAAGGAAGCAATCCGCACGAAATGTGAATGAGTCCAAGGCTGGATTTGTTTAACGTTGTTTTTAATGAAGAAACGGTTTAAATAAAATAAATTAACATTTTTAAAAAAAGGTGAAGTACATGGCTGTATAATAGGTGGGTTATCTGCAGTACCCGTGACGGACATGTGGTGGGATGGTAACGGATGCACGACTGTGACTGACGATAAATCCATCGTGATGGCCTAGGATTACAGCATGGTTCAAGGGTGGATGGAGGGTGCAGACCGGATAGCCTTGCGGATGGCAGAAGTGCTATGAGAAGTGCGTCGCTAGCGTTTGACGCAAACGAGAGCAAATGTAGGCAAAGGGTAGCATGGTGCAGACCGGATAGCTTGACTGATGGTGCAGAGCAGGCAGTCAATCCGTGTGAAATGGGAATGGGCCCAATGGCTTATTCATCTGACGTTGCTTTTAATAAATCGATGGGTAAAATTTTACAAAAAGGGAAAAAAAAAAGTGAAGCGCATGGCTATATAATAGGTGGATTGTCTGTCGTCCCCGTGACTGATGTATAGTGAGATGGTGGTGGAGGTTTGACTGTGACTGATGTGGAGAGTAGCCGGGATTTGCACCCATATGCAGAACGATACGGGACAATAGACAATACAACCCTAACCAAAAAAAATAGAATAACTAGTGATACAAATGTGAAAATGGTGATCCAATACGCAATTATTTGTTGTATCGCGGATTGGCTATGCACAATCGTGACTGACACGGAAATTGTTACGGATTCAAAAAATGCTGACTAATGTGGCTGGGAGCTATGTCATATAAAAAAATTCCATGGGTATTGGTATAATAATATGAGAGAACGAAGAAATTCGAAGTGAATGCCCTGGGTGATTGTCGTTGAGATCATACATGAAAGGTGCTAGTGGAGTCACGTGACTGACAAGATGTACTGT